>NW_024121410.1:4124878-4296694 GCF_016745375.1 Pimephales promelas
GACAACTCTCTGCATATGTAGGCTAATTCGAAGTATGCGTTTCTCTCTAGGCCTATGCGCGTTCACTGCGAAGATGGCGAGTAGCCTAAGCATCATCAACTTTATCTTTGCTGCTGACACTGACAGAAAACACTAGTTTATTAATAAACAATTCAAATGTTTCATGCATAATCATTACTTTTGCCGGTTCTTTGTGGCAAGCTATGCATACGTTGAGATGCGGAATAGGCAATTAAAAACGCTCATATGGTTTCTCTCCCATTTAATTAAATCAATATATGTGATTACTGATTAGACAAATGGCTTAAATGATCTACTACTAGTCGACTAGAAAACTAGGACTCATTTTGAGGAATGAATGAACATAAACAAACCTCTGTTCAGAGTGCCGCCGTGCTGGATTGCGTAGAACGCTCATCGAATTTGAGGATTTATAGAGTTTAGGCTAAAAACAGGGCTGGCGCTTATCGCGGTTTAGAAAGAAACTGTATCTTGCAGTACATTTTAAACAAGGAAATATAGCGATTTGGCATGAAACGTTGATGGAGCAGTGAAAGGGTTCTGTCCACAGCAGAATGACACGACAAACTCATTTTTTTTTTTACAGAAGACTAGAAGACTTCAGTCAGCATAAAGAACATTTGTTTTATAATATTGGATTGACTAAAATGGGAGTAGAACCTAAATAAATTTCAAGGTTCCCATTTGATTCAGTGGAGCCCCTTTCACAAAGCACGTTGATTCCGGGAAATTGCCAGAACGCTTTCTGTGAGAAAGCAAACACGACCCGGGATTGATAGCGGGTTGGGGACCTAATAACATTGCCGGAATCAGTCCCGGAACACGCGCTGTGTGAACAAAAGCCAGGACCAATGCCGTAAGGGGTGTGTCATAGTGATGACGCTCGTTCCATCGCGCGACTCTGTTGCTCTTAGAAGAAAGTTTGTGTTCGTCATTAACAAAGAAAGGATGAACAAATGTCCGCAAACTGGAACGAAGTAGAGAGCAGGGGCTCCTCACTATCCGCGCTGAAGCTGAGATCGTTCACCAGCTTTGTGGAACGGTATGCGTGTGTACATGTTTTCGACGTGTAAGTTACACGTCTCATCTTGACGTCATGTGTCTTTCCGGGATCTTTACGGGTTGTGTTTGAATGCATTTACAGATCCCCGCAAATCACTGGCAGTGTGAATGAACCGAAATCAAACAATCCGAGGACAAACGCCGGGTCACATTATCCGTGTATTTTCCGGAATCTCTGTGAGAAAGGGGCTTGTGATTTGTTGCCCCTCTAGACCTACTAAACGGTGTACCGCAGTCAAACAAGAAAAGCAACAAAACAGTAAACCACAAATCAAAATGCACATATGAGATTGAATCGTCACCCCAGGAATCGATTCGAATCGTGAGGCACCAAAAGATCCCCACCGCTAATGTCTTTACCATAGACGGGTGTTTTCCCAGGCAGAATGACCACAATGAGCTGCAGTCCCACATAAGACATCTTGAGATGCTTGAACATCGGCTCCACGCTGTCTGCGCCCTGGGCGTATTTGCAGAAGCAAGGCTGGCCTTGGATTGGCATCCCTGCATCTTTAGAGATCTTGCGCAGCTGGTCAGTGAAACTCCTAAAAACACACAGTGTAAAATCTTTAAAGGAATAGCTCACTTAAGTTCTGTCATCATTTACTCTCCCTCAAGTCACTTCAAACCTGTATATGCATTTCTTTCTTCTGTTGTAGGAAAAGAAATACTGTCGAAGTCAATGGGGTCCATCAATTGTCTGGTTACGCTCATTCTTCATAATATCTTTTGTGTTCAGCAGAAGAAAGAAATTCATACGGTTTTGAAACAACTTGAGGGAACTTAAAGCTTATCTTGACCAGGGTTATTAGTTAATTGAAACTAAAACCAGATTCAAGTTTTAAATCTCAATGAACTAAATTAAGGCATCTAGGTTACTTAAGTTGAACCAACAAATTTGGTGGAAAACGGTGTCTTAATTAAAATCTTCAGTCTTTTTCAGCTTGACTATATTATCGTTAATGAAAAACAGGTGTAAACAATGGAGAAACAAAAGCACATTATAGAATGGAAATAACAGGGTTCGTACAGACACTGTAAAACGAAATTAAGACTTTAAGCACTACTTTTTTGGCTAAATGACTAAAATCAGAGATCTCACTTATCAAACAATATCTTTAATTACTTTTTAGAATTTGAAAGATAATAGATTAGTAAAAATAAAACAAAATGATACAAATAAAGAGCAACACATGCAGTGACTGCAGTATTTTAACCATTGAAATGATACTATGACAAAGACATATAGCTTTCTTATTCAAACGGATTTTTCTCCCATTACTATATGATTGGCCTGAACAATGAGAACCCATTTAATTGCTCATAAATTGAGGCTTGTACGAACCCTGCAGTTAGGAATGAGCGGAGTGATCCTTACTTGAGCAGATCCTCTCGGCACTGTTTTTGCGGGGCGAAGCAGGCCACGGCCCAGACCTTGATCTCGATACCCGCGTAAAACTGCTTTCCTCTCATGTCCCAGACGCCCTGGTTAGGCGTGGCCACCGTCTTGTTCTGAGGAGAGAGTCCCTACACTCTTAGTGAACCCCTCGGCTCTCTACCCAACCCGCTAACCCATCAAACCCAACATGCCAACCCATCAAACCCAACACAACCCACAAACCCATCTCTGCAGGCCTGGGCTAATGGTGCGTTCAAGTCATCTCGTAAAGATTGTTTTTAAAAGTTGTGTGCACCACAATGTCATAAATTCCAGTGGAAAGCTCGGGATGTTCTTTAAGCCCCGATCTTTACGAGTTGGGGCGTGTGAGTGAACAACATGGCTCAAAGGGGTGGGATAACGCCCTTTTCACCAGATGTAAATGAAGTCTGATGTCCTCAGAGTGTGTGTGTGACATTTTAGCTCAAAACACCCCACAGATATTTTTATAGCATGTTAAAGTTTGAGGGTGAGCAAAAACGAGTAGTTTTGCGTCTGTCCCTTTAAATGCAAATGAGCTGCTGCTCCCGGCACTCGTGGAAGCTTGTGTAGGTCCTACCAGCCGTGTGTTGTAGTCCTTATTAAAAAGTGATGTCTGTAAAAGCAAATCTCTCCAAGATATCAATAACTAATGTTGTTTGTTCAAACAGCAACATTACACACTAACTAAATCTAGAAAAGTGAAATCATAATCAACCGCACCTTCAAAAGGCATTTAGCAGTGATATTGTCAGGCTTTTCTATTTACAGCGCAGTAAGCAAACCGCCTGCACAGAATATGATGGCATTATAATATAATGTAATATGTGACGATAAAGTTTGCAGTGGCTTCATAAATGAATTCAAAACACCCGACACACATTTCTTTATTCTTCATTTTCTAGAACTGAGTTTAAGAACCTTGCTGGATTTTTAAGTAATTAAGAGAAAGGTCTCCGCCATCTCACTCCAAAGACAGTGATTTGACACGACTTCCCACATCGCACTTCGATCTTCCCAGGAGGACCTGAACGCACCAGATCACCAGAGAGCACACACAGAATAAACCCTCTCCAGCCTCCTCACACACAGAAGGTTAATAATGAAAAGAATTATAAAGAACTTAGGCCAGAATACAGAAGTTGTTTGACTTTAACAGTAAAGAATGGCTCCAGTGTTCAGGGGTTATGAAAAAAAATTAATAGGTCATATTTCAATTCCAGATGTTTTTGAATCACAAAGTTTAATCAAATATACAGTGGTCAACATTTGAAATGGATCAAAAAAGTTCAAAGTTGTCCTAAGAAAAGAACGGGTATTGTTCAAAATTAATATCTAACTTTGATGAACAGTTTTGACCCATTGTAAATGTTGACTACAAACCAAACATAGCAAAACATAAAACATAAAAAAATCGATTAGTCATCCTGTTTCATTTGAATGAATGGGACATTGTATCGCGGCTGCGCGCATCCAAAAAAACAAAAAAACAAAACAAAAAAAAAAAAAACGCAATAATCTTTGTCCTTTGTTACTATTGATATTAAACAAAGTCTCAATTTTCAAATGACGTCCATTTTCTTTAGAAATTCAAAAACATAAATAGCGTTTTGGCTCTGTGGCGTGAGATCGCTCTGGCGCAGCTCAAGAAAAGCAGCGGTGATCTCTCTTCCGGCTTAATAATACCAGTCACAGCGCGAAATAAACATGAATGAGCTTCTGAAAGCATGTTAAAACATAGAGTACAACTTATCTAAATCCGTATCATGTCACATTGATTCGCTCAATCAGCGTTTCAACCGTGGAAAGACGTCAGTTAAACAGCTTGTAATCAATGTCTTGTCATGTATCGTCATATTTACCTCAGAAAACCCACATAACACGTTAGTCACTAGAAAAAATAACTCTAGAGAGGAGCATTTTGCCAAATATATACACCATATTACATATGCATTATAATCTTAATGTTCTTCAATACTTAATGCATATTTGAATAAATCTGGCAAGTTTTTATGACAGCCACCATTTAAATGTTTATATTTCATATAATCTTCTTATTATAAAAATAAATAAAAGTGTAATTTAAGTGTTTGTATAGCTACAAAACAGTTCATTATTACCTTCATATTAGGCTAATGAAGCCTAGTAGGCTACAACTAGACTCCCATAGTTTACAGCATTTAAGAGATTTGATACCCTTGAGAAAAATTGCTATTTATTGTAACTGATATCCAAAATAATCGATATTGAATCGAAATCGAATTGCAAGCTTGTGAATCGAAATCGAACCGAATTGTGAAATTTGTCTCAATACCCAGCCCTATCAAATATAATGAAAAATAATAACAAATAAAATATAATCAAATATATTTATCATATGTTATAACCAAATTAAGAAAATCCCTGAAGACTGAAGCACACATTTAATTAAAAAAAAAAGCGCAATCACTCAAGAGGTCACTTCACAGGAATGAATATCAGACTCTACTGGGAGGGTAAAAAAAAAAAAAAAATCCCAATATTAAGATGAAAAATGACTGACGAGTAACTCGTTAAAATGAGATGCTTTTAGTCTTAAAGTCCCCCTGTAGTCAATAGTCGTATCCCTTAAAAGTCATCTTTGATCACCAAAATGACATAAATACCCTCGCCTCATTTAGTATGCACAGTTCTATGGATATGCAAATGAGCCCCACCTCCACTCACTCTCTCAGAGATCCACTGGTTGACGATCACACGTTGATCTGATTGGTTACATGGTCGTTTGTGACATCAGAAACACCAGTGATTTCAAACCATGTTTTTGAGACTGTCTTTGGTTCACTGCAGTTTTAAGGAGCAAAATACTCAGCAATGCTGTCCACTTATGAACTTACACATGGTGTGTCTTAAAGCGTATTAAAAACACCACATACACGCATAAACAACATTAAATGCTGGATTTTCACCACAGGGGGACTATTTTCCTCACTGCATTATATTTGAGCTCCTCAACATGAGTCGCTGCTGAAACACAGGAGTCTGATCATCATGCCTCGTGTTAGTCCATGCACCGCGCGACTAGGGCTGGGCACAAAAATTGATTTTCGATTAATCGTTTTTTAAAATGTGGTCGATCTAAAATCGATTCTCAAAGGCCACGAATTGATTTCTCCATATTTATTCATCCAGTATTAGTGTTCCTCCACTGTTCAGACTTGAGCCTCAACGCTACAGATAATGCTGTGAGAGTTTGTGTGTGTGTTATCTTGAACAAAAGAACCTGATCGTGTTTGATCAAGGCCTGCGACTCTTCTGATGCGTACAATTTCCAGCATCAATTTTTTTTATCCTGCATTAAAATCCTGTCTATTCATTGTATGCATTTGAAACAGAGTTGGGTTCTGTTTTGATGTACCTAAAATAAAAAGAGTTTAATATACAGTATTGTGGCTCTTAATTTCTTTTATTAACCACTTATGCACTTTTGTTCACTGTTTTTTTTTTTAATTTAGCGATTTCTATTAAATCTATTGAGTCGAATCAAAATCGAATTGAGAGCTTGTGAATCGAAATATCTGAATTGATACCCAGCCCTACACACACACAAACACACACACACACACACACACCCGCACCCGAGCCCCAGTACTCACCCTGCTACAGTCCCTCCCGGTGTCAGTACTCACCCGGCCCCCGTACTGGAGCATGGGCGCTGGGAGGACCCGCCCCGTCACCTCCGTCATGTCATTGTGCACCACGATCCCAAACTCCTTCAGGTACGGGTCGGGTCCGCCCACCATGCTGTTGCTTTTCACCTGCAACCATTAATAGGAGCTTTAGTGGAGGAAGCAGCAATCACTGCAAAAATGCTTTTCTTACTTTGTCTTGTTTTCAGTCCAAATATCAAAAAAACCTTAAAATCAAGATGCATTTACTAAGATATTATGTGTTTTCTGGGGAAATAAATCAAAATTAAGTGAGTCGTTGCTTCAAAAAAAAATCTTATCTTATGGCCTTTTTACTACTTTAGCAAAAAAATTCTTAAATTAACATGCATTTACTATTTTCACTGTAAACAAGACAAAAACACTAAGTAAAGAAAAGCATTTTTGCAGTTAATCAAGTTATTACAACTATAATATTCTGGGAACACTTTACAATAAAGGTTCATTAATGCATAATCTAACAACATGCAATACATTTGTTACTATATTTACTAATCTTTGTTAATGTTAGTTAATACAAATCCAGCTGTTCATTGTGTGTTGATGTTAGTTCACAGTGCTTTAATGTTAACAAATACAACCTTTAATTTTAATGACGTATCACTAAATGTTGAAATTCATATCAACTAAGATTAATAAATACTGAAGTATTGTTCTTCATTACAGTCATGCATTCTTAGTTCATGTTAACTCATTTAGGTACTGTAAATAATGAACCTTATTGTAAAGCGTTACCAACATTCTTATATAATAGTTAGGGATGCACCGATGATAATTTTGGCCGTTACAGATAACTCTTTATATTTGAAAGCCGATAACCTATATATTGGACGATAAATCTAAATCCAAATTTTTATACATTTTTTGAGCCCGATTAAAAGTCTCACCATTAAAGAGCCCATCATAGCATTTAAAAATGTTCCTATTTTTGTTTTAGGAGTTCCCAAAAACAGTTTAACATGCATGCAAGGATAAAAAAAACACTTTGTCTTATAATATGCATTTATTTTTAACTGATTTGCTCACCAACTCCCAAATGATTCGTACAACGACTCATTTTTCCAAACCACTCCTTTGCATGACGCTAATCGGTGGTGATTGGTCAGATGACAGACCCAGTCAGTTATTGTTGGTTGGCATAACACAAACATATTGATAAAGCACTGCAGAACTACAAGACGCTCTATTCTTTATGACAACTCCAATAACAGCTACAAACATTTTACATAGGGCTGGGCAAAAAAATCGATTTTTCGATTAATCGTTTTTTAAAATGTGTTCGATTCAAAATCGATTCTCAACGGCCACGAATCGATTTTTTCCATATAAAGGGCTCGCGGACGCGGTGCTGCATCTTCTCGTCTCTCTGCACTATGCAAGCGCCAAACGCTGCAGCTTTCGATACACACACGCGTTCAGGAGTCGGGACATGACGGAATATTCACTTAACAATCGGGCCAGCATTGCATCGTAACCTATGATCGGAACTAACGTTTATCATTTTCACGTCTTTTTGTGTTTTACAAGCAATGTTAAACCATCCCATGCTCGCGGACTCTCAGAGATGTCTTTCACTGCGTGCACAGTACAGGCTAAATCTGCCTCACAAACAGCTCGCCAGAAACAAAAGTTTTGTCCCTGGATTATATCACTTTAACAGTTAAGACACGCAACATTATGTCAAAACTCTGGTCTTGGTGAGTAACCTCGTAAAGACAGTCGGTAATGTCTTAAATTAGCATTAAACGCGTGTGACAGAAAGTTAATTAAACAGTATTCGCGCACTAGTTCTTAAAGTGAACGCAGCCATTTGTGTCAGTCATTAATTCTGTTGTCATAACAACAGAATATAGTATTAATTGTAAGCAATCAGAATTAAAAGCCTTTGTATTTAATTCAGTCTGGACTAAAAAGACTATCCAGTGTTATTTTACATTGGATTCCTTTATTCAGTTTCTGTAGTATTTCTGACATACCCAAAAAACTACCCCAAAATGTCTCTTAATTTGTGTCTTTATTCTATTGTATTTATTTGTGCTACTTTTTTCAATTTAATTCAAAGATTGAAATCAAGCTTCCATACATAAACTCTTAAAACAAAAAACAAAAATAAACAAAAAAATTACATTACCATTTAGGTAAGATCAATGTAAAAAAAAGTCTAAATATTTATATATTTATCTATAGCTATCTTAAAGATAAAATAACATGATACTGATACTTGATCAAGCTGTGTGACTGTTCTGACTTTTTTTGCATCAAAATCCTGTTTATTCTTTGTATGCATTTAGTGTACATAAAATAAAAAGAGTTTTATATACAGGTTTATGGCTCTTAATTTCTTTGTATTAATTAACCACTAGTAAACTTATGTCCACTGTTCTTTTTTATAAATATAGGATTTGTATTACATCTTCATTATAGTCGAATCGAGAATCAAATCAGGAATCGAGAATCGAAAATTGAATCGAGAATCGAAATCGAATCGAACTGAGAGCTTGTGAATCGAAATCGAATCGAAATTGAAATGTGAATCGATACCCAGCCCTAATTTCACATGTTAAAAAAATGACATTGGAGACCTAGAAGCTGCACTGAGCGTAACTTACACACACAAACACACACGCACACACATACTTATTGCGCCTTCCCTTCTCGCGCCCGACGCTACAAAACCGTTCCAAAACCCATAAAAGGAACAATTATTAATAATACTTACAGGTTGTAATTCATAGGAGGAAGCTGATCCATATACACTAGGTAAGTAAGTTACTGAGCCATCTTTCAGGAACAACTGCTTGTGAATCCACATTTGAATTCATTTATGTTTTTGAACGATTCGTCATTAAAATCAGAACACAATCAGGCTATACTGTTGTGGTATCGTTGCAAATATGAACTCTAACCACCGATTCTTCACATGCTCGTCCCTGGTAAATGAAAACAAAGTGGCTGAACTATCTTTGCATTGTAGAACACAGCCTCTTCTCGACATGACGCTATGATGAAGTATTTGAATGTGTAGACTTCAAGTTTACACTTCCGTCTGCGCTAGGCATGTGCCGGTATCAAATTTTCATGCTGCGGTTAATTGATTGAGCTTTTATCACGGTATACGGTATTATCACGATATTTTAATGAAATTATATTTTAATGCTCAAGAAAAACAGATGCATTGTGGGTCTCTAAAAAAAACCCCAACTTGCATCAGAGTGTGTAATTGTGATTTTCAAAACATATGATAACTAAACCGAATTGTTTAAAGTTTAGTGACAACATGTTACGTTGTTTACATGGTAAAATGACTGGTAGGTTACTGTTTGTATTATTCAATTAAATGCTTGGATTTGTTTTTAGTCTTAATTCAATATTGACTTATTTGGATAAATATTAGGTAGGCCCCAGTCTGTTAATGTTTCTCAAGAAAAAAAAAAAAAAAAAAAATCTCACATAATGCTGTAAACATACAGAGAGAAATTAAATATAATATTTAGCAAAATACTCCTTTTTTATTATTTTTAGTCAACTTATGTGCTGGTCATTATTAAATGGCTTTACTGAGGTAAATGTAACGTTTTGTTACACAACTGTTCTCCTGCAGTGTTACTGACCTCTTTCCGTGTTTGAAAACACTGATTGATCGTTATTATGTATAAGTAAATATACCTTTCGGTGAGTTGTACTGTACTGTATATACATAAAAACTAAAGTAACATGATCGGTTTACTTGAACTGAGGAGCAACGATCAGTGATCAGAACTTAAGAGCTGATTTATCAATAACTATCAATTTAACAATAACAACTTTCATATCAAAAGTAACCTGCTCTGTCTACTCTGTCGGTGTCAGTGTCCTCTTTGCTCTGTGATTTTTCTCTGTGGGAGAGCGTGTGAAAAGTGTCAAATGCATTAACACTAGAACGGCCACAACGGTCATTTTGACCGTTTTGAATTTTATATCTACAATAACTTTGTTGAAAAAAATAATAAAATCCTGCTGGTACCTGACTTTTCCTAAAATTGTCTGTATTTTCATTTAAAATGCTTTTCATATAAATAAAGTTATGTAAACGTAAGGCAAAACAAAAAAAAATGAACATATTTACCTATTTCGGCCATAGACGGTCATATTGACCGCACTGAATTTATATATCCCGCGGTTGATCGTGTTCTCTCCCAACTGTCAACAGAATGGTCTGTCCGATCACCTCTGTAGCTGTGTTTGCTATATAATAATTTCTACATTAGTTGTTGATCAGAAATAAGCAAATAAAACCGGACTACAGTTATCTATAATTCGGATGCAGGGGAACAATCGGAGGTGGAAAGTGACAGCGACGTTTCCTGGGTGCAAGTTAACATTTCCTCCTCATCAGAGATGATTCAGAGTCAAGAGTCCACATCAAGGAAAAAGAGACGGCTGCTATCATCAGACACGGCCGATCCAGATGGGTCCATTCATGTCGGATGATCGTGGTGAGCTCTGCTGCCCTGTCCTGCGCTGTTTGTTTTGCTGCATTGGCTGTTCACTAGTTCTGCGAGTCCTATTATTATTATTAGCCTTGACCGCGTCGCAAATCGTCACTATCTAACATTTTCGTCATAGTTTTGTCATTCAAACCTAGTTTTTATTTAGTTATTGTCTCGTTTTCGTCTTTGAAAAAATGTGGTTGACAAAAATAATTACGGAAAAATATTCATCAACACTGTTTTGAATCTAACGGTCAAAATGACCGTTTGTGGCCGTTCTAGTAGTTTTGGAATTCTGGCACTTCTAGTGTTAAGCGCCTTTCAGACAGGACACGGAATGTGCGACGCTGGCTGCTTGGTTCAACGTTGCCCCTCAGATACAACACGATATACAAATTTACAAAAAGTTGAACTATTTTGAACTTTAACCCAGGCGTGTGTTGGTCGATGCAGCAACAAAACATCCTTGCGCGTATTCCGTGTCCTGTCTGAAAGTCTCAAGGTGAATGTGTGAGAGTTGGCAGCCCTGCGGGGATAAATCGTCGGGAGCGTTCCGCCATGCTTCTACTCCATGTGAGGATTGTTTACATTTAGTGCGCACTGCCGCTTGCACACAGTGCTTATACATGAGGGGATTGTTTACATCAGAGTGCGCGCGTGTTTTGCACAGCATATACGCAATGTTTGAGCGGTTGATGGAAAATAAGCTAATGCGCGCTCAAAAAGTCTAAATTCAAATCTATTATTTTTCATGGTATTTTGAACAGCCTGTGATAACAATATCGTGCATATTCATTACAGCGATTTATCGCATTACCGAATACCGGCACATGTCTAGTCTGCGCGCGCAGTAACTGGGCGCGGCCAATGACATCTCTACGTCACGATGTAACAGCTAATGACTCGTTTCAAAAACAATTCATTTCATAGACTCAGAGTTGACTCACACTTTTGAAAGACAATAACTTTATATACGGTGCACTTTCAGATATAAATCTTTGCAGGATGTTTTCAGTCCCTTAGAGCTATATTCCACACCATATGAACAGTTATTTTTAAAAAATCATTATATTTGTACGTAGCCGTTACGACAGACTTGCGCTGCACATGTTGCACTTTACTGTATTCTCCTTTTTAAAGTGATTCATTTAAAGTGAATACTTTACTGTATTCTCCTTTTTCAAAGTGATTTTAAAGTGATCATGCTTCAAGCAATTCAAAACCATCATGTCGAACATCATGTTAAACTCTGATGTAAGAAACAACCCATTATTTATCGACTGAAAACTTTTTTCTAGGGATGCATCGATATGAACATTTTGGCTGATACCGATAATTCTTTATATTTGAAAGCAGATAACCAATTTATTTGGCTGCTAAATATAAATCCAAAGCTTTTACAATTTTGAGAGCAGATTACAAAAACAAAATTATTTATCGTCCAAATTTTATCATTGCACTGATAACGATATCATTATAAATGAACAAATATCGGCCGATACCGAAAATAAATAAATAAATAAATAAATAATAATCACCAGTCTGCTGATCTCCTCCTGTCTGTCTGGGGCCGAGCGGGCCGTCGCCTTGATCATGGTGGAGGTCTGGTTATCTGTGAGTTTCTTTATACAGCGCTGTCCTGCCACTATGTTGCAAACCTTTATGGAGGAAACCAGACAAGTGTTAACACATTACTTTCTGTATGAATAACTGATGTGTGGGCAAGCCTTACCTCGAGGGGCAGGTAAGTGTGCTTCTGCTCCTGCCCCACCTGGAGGCAGGGCAGATGGGGGTATTTGAGCTGCAGGCTGTACTTTTGCTTGAAGTACTGGGCAACGGTGCACTCCATGGCCTGGCCGTTCTCAAGCTGCAAAGGAAATCTGCAGGCACATGCGGAGGAGATGTAACTATCGGTAAATAATGCATCATTTTTTGCAAACACTGATAAATTTTGAAGACACTAACGTCTGATGGCTGGCTGGGCGGCGCGTGACGTTACACACACGGTACTTCCTCTTCATCTGCCCACAGTGTGTGACCTCCACTTTCAGTCCTAAACACACAATGATATTAACTCAGCAATCAATACACAACCAAAATTTAAGCAGTATTGGCCCTTGATGTAGTGCAACTTTAAAAAAATAAAATAATACTTTTAAAATCAGCAAGGATGCATTAAATTGATCAAAAGCAACAGCACAGACATTTATAATGTTACAAAAAATTCCATTTCTATTCAAAGAAGCCTGAAAAGAAAAAAAGGAAGTTTCCACAAAAAAAATATGAAGCAGCACAAGCGTTTTCAACATCAGCTTTGCATAGGAATAAAACACATTCTCCAATATATTAGAACTGCACAATTTTGGATTAATTGAGAATTATTTTTGTTTGTGATTGTTCAAAATCGAGATCTCTATTTTAAACAAGCAGACAACTTAAAATAATATGTACTTTACTAAAGGATCAAAATGTTTTTGTGAAATGTAAATACTTATACATAAAATTTAAAATCAGATTGAGTGAATCTGACTCACTCAATGACTTCACTTGTTTCATAACTGAATGAATCAGTTTTTATACGAATCTCTTGAATGATTCAATCCCTGCGTCCCAATTCGCATACTATCCATCCTAAATAGTATTCGAAAATAGAATTAGTACGTCCCAAATCGTAGTATGTTGAAATGAGTGTTTCAAAGATACCCGGATGGTCTACTTTTTCCGGTCAGAATCCGAAGTGTAGATCGATGCACACTCTAACGGCTGATATTGCCCACAAACCATGGGACGAGGATTCGGTTAGAACTACAAACACGAGTAAGTGTTAAAAAACTACAGACACGTAGTCGAAACGGAGGACGCGCGAGTCCCCGCGGTTGTGTAGAGAGGTTAAATAAAGAGCTTTGATGGATTAATTATCAGTATCTAACCTGACGAAAATGAATTTATTCAATGTTGTACACAATGGCCCTCATTTATCAAAAGTGCGTACACCAAATTTCCAGCGTACACCTTGCGTACACCCAAAACCACGGTGACTTTGAGATTTATCAATATGGACGTGGTGTACGCACGTTAGTGAGGAAATGCGGAGAAAAATTCCTAACACCACTTAACGCACTGAAAAGATATGATTAATGACCCACTGTAAAAAAAACACACAAAAAAACCAACAACAACAACATAGTAATTATAAACTTCGGTGTTTATTTTTGTGCAACGTGGACTTCAATGTTTAATTTGTGTGACTTTACAAAAATCATTTGATTTGTAAGCATATGTATTCCTTCAGTTGCGAGCCTGTGGACTTCACCCTGCCGTTTCAGGATTATCCCGGCAGGTGCGCACGGACACGGTTCGGTAAGGCTTTCATTGACCAAAAATATTATTCAGACTGACAAAATAATAAAAAATAGCTACATTCTTCTTCTTTTAAATAATAATAATACAAATAATAATAACGACATCCTTCTTCTAAATAACAATAAGCGTCATTAATACAAATCATATAGGCCTAATAATAAGAATATTACAAATTGTCATGCAATTATTAATGTGAATGAATGGTACTTCACATCACATCATCATCATTACTATTATACATGTGACGTGATTCGAAATTGAATGCTCATTTCAAAAGACGTGCTGTAAAATAATGCATTGTGATAGGTCATTTCGGTTCCACGTTGGAGAAGTCTTTGCCGTCTTCTGTGTGTCCATGGCGTAAAATGAGGGCGTGGGGGGAGCGGGGACGTGTTATTCTAATGACGATCGTTTTCGGCCGCGGGATTTATCAAGGGCAGGTATTGCGTACACCTGGATTTCAAAGGTACGCACAGCTTCATAAATCAGGCGGTGAGAGGAGCGTAAGCATAATATTACGCCAAAATATACACCCGTTTCTACTAGGGGTGGCACGGTTCACGAAACCGACGGTTCGGTTTGTATCACGGTTTTAGTGTCACGGTTTTCGGTTCTGTACGGTTCTTGTTATTTTTTTTCTTTTAATCTTTAACACTCCAGAAATGTACTTCAGCATGTGATATATAGCTTAATTATCCACACTTTAGGATACAGTATAAAAAAAATTATATTCATGCAATCATGCACAAACTGAATTTGACTCTTTGACTTTAAGCACATTTTGGGACTATCTCAGAGGAAAGCTAGGTGAGATTTTGATACAGCAAGAGAGAAGACATTGACATGCTTTTCATTTATTTTGAAAAAAAAAAGGAGAATGTGTATCACTATCTCTACAAGAACTTGAGCATTTTTATCACACAAATCTTATTTACACAAAGAAATTAACTTGCATTTATCAACTGACAACTTGTGTAGCTCTTACAAAAATTCTATCTTTTAAAAGAAAAAAAGAGGAACTACACTGTCTTTTATGAATAAGTTAATATACATGAATACCTCATTGCCTGTAATTAGGCTATAGCAATAGCAAAGGCCATAAACAAAGTGAAACATAAGTTCAACCTCAACACAAAAAACAGTATAAACAATGCTTCTATTCCCAAAAAGTGAGGGTACCTTTTTTCACTTGAAATTAAAGTGCAGGATTTCGAAACATATGACTGGAGCTCTTATCTAAACATAAAGTGCCACTGTAACGTTATATTAAAATATCATAACATGAAATCCAAAATGTTCCCACACACCGGACTTATACCATAGACTTATAGGACGCTCGCGCTCCCTCCAACTCCCTCATCTCTCCCACTTGCCATTTCTCCGCGTGCCGTGACCTGCAGCGCTCCATACTCCACTTTTACTGGATTGTTTACTAACTTGAACCGGCATACAGAGCGATCGGTAATGACATCAAATACCACGAAAGTGAGTGACGGAGCCGTCGTTCCCGCTCTAGTTTGATGTTATTCACCGGTCGCTCTGTGCAGCGCCGGTCCAAGTTGAACAAGCTTATGTCGTGCGAAAAGAAAACAAACGTGACATACGGGCACGAGGCTACATTGCGCATGCGTCGAACCGTGAGACGCACACACGCTCCGAACCGAGACGAGCGAACCGAACGGTTCGGGTGTTTTTTCATGTACCGTGCCACCCCTAGTTTCTACGCAACAATGATAAATGAGGGCCATTGCATTTGCAGCAGCATTGTGAACTTTTGTAAAGACACGTTTAGCCATTACGTTTTAAATGCATCATTACATTCAAATTGCAAACACGAGGAGAGCATGGAAGACCCACAACTGGCAGATAAACGTGCTCTCCGAAATGGTAGGAAATAAAATTAGATAGAATGGAGGATTTTAACTGCGACAAGATGATTGACAGGGCAGTTTACGGTGACAGGATGCACGCAGCACATGACAGAGCTGTCCATTAAAGATGACGTAATAGTATGTGCCAAAGCTTGCCTACTCTTTTGCTACACACTCAAAAGTATGTACTTTGTACTCACAAAAAGAGTACATACTTTTAGGACGTAGTATAAGTAAGCGAATTGGGACGCAGCAAGAGACAAACAGTCGCTTGTCGCCACCTACTGGTGTAACGATGAAATTGAGACCATCTTTATTTGAAGCGTCAAGATATTTTCAAAAGGTTTTGATCGCTACTGTAAACATCAGTGTTTATATCCTGACTATAAACTTAATTATTATTAATTGCAAGACAGAAATAATGATACTGTGTGGTTAAAAAAAAAAGACTGTGAAGCTGTTTCATACCTATATATGACACCTGCTCTCTCTGGGTCAGCGGCAGCGCCAACTCAGATCCCAATGTTCGCTGTGATCGTACTTGTCAAAAGTTTAATAGACAATTGGTAATTGTGCAGCTCTACAATATATTACACTTGAAAGTATTAAATTGTAACTTCATATTTTACTGTTTTACTGTATTTTTGATCAAATAAAATGCAGCCTTGATGAGCAAGAAGAGCCTCTTCAAACACATTTTTATAAAAATCATACAATCCCCAAACTTTTGAACAATAAATGACATAATGAACCTGCTCCAGTCCTCACCTCGAATCTCCTTGGTGAACTTGACACGCTGTGAATCTGTGAGGGGTTTGGTTTGCTCGTTGATGTTCTGAATGTCCAGAACCTCACACATGAACTCAATGACAGGCTGGGCTCGGTAGAAGGCTGTCGCTGACACTGGAGTGTGTGAACAAACAACAAAATCAAACATGTGCGATATACGCGTAGTTCAATTCAATACAATTCATATTTATTAGGATGGCGCTTTTCACAACACACAGTTTCAAAGCAGCTTTATAGAAAAAGTCCACATTACAATTTACAGTGACTGTTATCAGAGGTAACCATCTAAGTTAATATGCACATACACAAATCACAGTTAGCTATTAATTTATTTATTTTAACAAATGTAATAATTGAGCTCAACAATGAGCTCATTAAAGTAATGAACACTTGTTTGTTAGCAAATGACTAGTAACACAAAGAAAGCTTCAGAAAGCAAACATACCATCTATGTTGAGCATCATGTTCCACATCGCTGGACGGACCGACTGGTGAAAGCCGAACCACACCTCCCTCCCTCCCCCCAGCGGGTGATAGTAGCCCTCGGGCGGCGAAAAGAAGGATCGGCCCACTGGAGTGTACCTGCGGCACACGAGGCAGAAGAGGACGTGTCAAACACAGGTCATGTGTGACCCGAGACCACAAAACCAGTCTTATGGGTGCATTTGTTTAAATTGAGATTATACAATACATCGTATGAAAGATGAATAAATAAGCTTTCCATTGATGTATGGTTTGTTAGGATAGGACAATATTTGGTCGAAATACAACTATTGAACATCTGGAATCTGATAAAAAAAATAAATAAAAAAAATTTCAAAAAAAAGTTGTGTGATTGTGCGAAAATATATTTACGGAAGGAAATTTACTAATATCTTTGTGGATCATGATCTTCACCTAAAGGAGCAGTTCAAAAAAAACTTTCTGATAATTTACTCACCCCCATGTCATCCAAGATGTCCATCTCTTTCTGTCTTCAGTTGAAAAGAAATTAAGGTTTTTGATGTAAACATTCCAGGATTTTCTCCATATAATGGACTTCAATGGGAACCAAACGGTTCAAGGTCCAAAAGATTTTGAAGCTGCACTTGCTTCAGTGCAGCTTCAAAGGGCTTTAAACGACACCAGACGATGAATAAGGTTCTTATCTAGGACCCTTCAAGTCATGACTCGAAAAAAGATTTGTTCATTTTGATGAACAATTTGAACAGGAGACATTTGACATTAAAAATTTGTGCTTATATAACTTAAACTTTTTATTTATTTTTGAAATGACCAATCGTTTCACTAGATAAGACCCTTTTTCATCGTCTGGTGTCGTTTAAAGCCCTTTGAAGCTGCACTGAAACTCTCATTTGGACCTTGAACCGTTTGGTTCCCATTGAAGTCCATTATATGGAGAAAATCCTGGAATGTTGATCAAAATCCTTAATTTCTTTTCAACTGAAGAAAGAAAGACATGGACATCTTGGATGACATGGGGGTGAGTAAATTATCAGCAAAAGTTTTTCAAAAAGTGAACTACTCCTTTAAACCTACAGTATGCGATTTTTGGCCACCAGGGGTCACTCATTTAAAATAATAACGAAAGACGTACTTTAAAGAAACGTCGGGAAAGAGAGTGGGCTCACGGGAGTTGTTGTCGCTGTCAATGACAACCAGCTCAGCTCATGGCATGACATCATCGTTTCACAAAATATACGGATATACGGCATCTCTCTGTAGATTTAGCTTGTCGAGAAGCTTTAAATGCAACCCCAATGTTTACCTGTGTCATGCTTTTTCTCCTGTCCCAAACCCTTCTCGGGTCATATTTTTCATATGATTTCTGTGAAAAGGCGTTTCTTCATGATTTTTACCTGATCTCGTATAAATTTTACATCAAAATATTTAATGACGTAATAAGAAAGAGATGTCATTAAAAGTGTCTTATTGGTGCGATTAACCAAGCGCTACATAAAACAAACAAAACAAGACCTATGATTTAATAAGATAACATATTATAAAGACAATTCATATTTAATAATTGATTTGCGTTTCGAAACAGTGAATCATTTTGTGAAGCAATTGGTTCAGTTTCCTCCACTCACCCCATCTTGTGACATCACATCCCGTTTTTGGTTTGTTTCGAAGCCTTTGCCCAATTTTGCATTCATATTTCAGTCGAACCGCACCATAGGGTTGTGAATGTGAGGATATTTTCTCACCGGTTAATCGATGTGTGACAACACCGGCAAGGGCTTTTAAATCGCTAATTTAAAGGCAAACATAAAATGCGCACATTTTCACGGGCATACATAACGGTGCGGTAGTGCGGGAAAGAACTGTTTTGTTACTGTGCCCTGAATATGCGGGGCGAAACTAACTTTTGATTGACACTCATGTGATCTGACCAATCAAAATCCACCATTTTTGTCCGACAAAGCTATCCTGGATGCCAGCCCGAACTCCACCCACAACATTTTTTGGTCGGGAAGTTCGGTCTGGACTCGATCCATTGAGGAGAAATTATGATCAGGCAAAAAATGATCGGGCCAATCAAATTGCCAGGGCGGGCTTTATACGATGATGGACAGATGATCTGCAGGGACGTAATCACATTATCAAAGAGCGCTTGTCAAAGATGACTGCACCTGTAGAATTTAGATGTATAGATTCCACTGTAGCGTCTTTTGTAAAATAAATCGACAGCACATTCATTTTAATAGACAAAAAGAGAACTGCAATCAAGGCATTTGTCGATCGGAAAGATATTTTTGGCGTCCTTCCTACATGATTCGGGAAAAGTGTAACTTATCAGCTGGCTCTGACGGTCGTTAAGAAGATGGGACGTAATGAAAAGCCTGTGGTCGTTGTGGTTTCTCCTTTGGTGGCACTCAAGGAGAAGTAAGTAAAAGAAGCAACACTCGTTATTTAACTTCTAAAATAAATAAAGTTAGGCTACGTTCTGTATTTGAAAACTGCGCTATGCAATGGAGTTGACTTACTGTCTTGCTCTGATTGGTTGTCGGTCTACCGACTATCCAATTGAGTGCAGAGGTTTTATTTTTTCCTGGTTTGGTTACGACGCCTCATAATCAAAGCCCAACGGAGGAGTTTCAGACTCATATTCTCTCTTGAAACCAGTCAGGAGAGTTATTAGATTAACATCGGTGGAACTTGGCTTTATCAGGCAATCGGTCACGACACATTAAAGAGCCACAAAACGGTAGGCCTATTTATTGTTTGATTTTCTTTGACTGACCAAATTTGAGAGTTGAGACTTTTTCATATTAAATATTACCTGCTCAGTCCTGTCTGTCAACGCGTTGTCAGTGTCCTCTATTTTTCACCGCTTGAGAACATGGGTTGAATCCGAAATCGCCCCCTAATCTCTCATTTACTAGGCATATTCCCTACATTAGTCCACTAATACTGTTCACTTGAAGGAGTGAATGAGAAGGAGTAAGTAAAAACGAGTGAGCGAATTCGGACAGCCGTTGCTGACAGAGACGCAATCTGACTCGCGTCCCATTTTCTCACAAATCTCTACGTTCGTTTAAGACTGCTCTTATGGACTGCTCTTATTTTGGCATAATTTGTGTTATGGTTTGTTCAAGCCCGAAAGAGAACTCGATACCGACGCGCGTCTTTTCTGTGGGTCGTGTGTGTGTTAATAGGCAGGATTTAACGACTATTGCGTAATTGCGTTCAATATTTTTAAGGCTTTACACTTTTTTTTTGTGTTGACAACCGCGGTGGGCATGTTATGAAACCGGTGTTGCGACTGAACACCGGTAACACAGACTAGTGATGCGCGGGTCAGCTTTTTTCCAACCCGCGGGTCCCGCTTTTATGAAATTATTTGGCGCGCCCCAGCCCGCACCGCACCACTGTATTTTTACAACCTGCCCCGCACCCGCGACCGTTAAATAGACATAGTAGCTACTAGGCATTGTAATGTTAATGAAAACAGCCTTTATTTCAACCTGAAAGTGCTTGGAAACGTCGCCCTGTAAACTGGCAACAACAGACGATTATGAATATGAACCATAAATCAGGTCATATTAATAAACATTTTCAACTTTTACAAAGCAGCATTTGTATTCATCTAATAGGCTAAACCATTTTTTTATTTCTTAGACCCCCACAAATATGTCTTGACATGCTGGAAGTGCCCGTTTGAATATTTTTCACACGAGTTGCACTTCAGGTAGCCGAGATTACTGTTGTCTCCTGCTGCAACTACTTACGAGAACCGCTCCCAAACATTAGATTTAGCAGCCTGACCTTTTTTCTTTTAATCATGTATATTCCCGACCTCAATTTCTCCCGCACCTCGTCTTCCACCTTAACTTTTATTTCTCCGTTGTTGTTGTTGTCGAGGCTGTCGCGTCTGTCGGCGGGAGCTGCTTGACGCGGCGCTTTCATGACGTGTCACGTGACACCAAAGGTTTGGGAGCCTCACGCAAGTTACGTTGCTACGGCAATCATATTGTAACCTTATAAAATATGAAAATAGATATTCCCAATTGCAAGCAACATACATGGATAAAAAAAAAAATAATAATAAAACTTAATGACCCGCCCCGGAAATAAAGTGACAATTTCTTTACCCGCCCCAACCCGACCCGCGGGTTACGAGACGACCCGCGCATCACTAACACAGACTACCGTAGCAAGCCTACTGCACCAGAGTTTGTTTGGAGGAAAATGTGGGTCTCGGTCCGCTTGTTTGGGGTTCGGACGGCAGCGTTCACACTCATTCAAGCGAACCGCACTAACAGAGCACCAGAGCTCGTTTGGAAACCAAAGCCACCCTGTGCGAGACTGTGCTTACCGCATTGAGGGCAGGTGCCGAGTGATCACGTCCAGAGCCTGAACAGAGTCTTCCGGGACCTCGTTGAGATGGCCAGACAGCGCTTCCAGGAGCATCTGCAGACTCACCACTGACACCCACTGCAGAGACACCTTAAAGGTCTGATCCTTGCCCTCGCCTGGCAGCGTCACCTCCAGGTCCACCTGAGCCAGGGGGCGGCACACAGGACATGTTAACAGAAGCTTTAGATTTCATATAGGGTCATATATGACAATATTATAATGATGAACCACATGCGACCAAAATTTGTAAGGGTGCAACCAAAATTTTTCCTAAGTCGCACCAGTGCACCTAACGTTCTCGCATGATCGCAGCCGCTGACTCTCCACAAACGAGTCTTTTGTTCTCCTTGCACGCATGAAAATGTTCCGTGCAGTGTGATACGAAATAAATTGCGACCTGAACGTGAACACCAGAGAATCAGTTACAGCAATCAGCAGCAGAAGAAACAGACGACGAAGACACGTTTAAAAATGTAGACTACTTTTTATGGCCTGGTAAAAATATTCTCATATTGAAAAACTAATTCCCATTTTACGAACCCGTTGGGCTATGCTGTTTTCAGTTGATGAATGAATGGAAGATTGTAGCACGCAACGCGCATCCCATCCAATACATCGCAATAATCTTTGTGCTTTGTTACTATTGATATGAAACAAAATCTCAGATTTCAAATTAGGTCCATTTTCTTACGAAATTCAAAAACATAAATAGTGTATTGACGCTGTGGCGTGAGATCGCTCTGGCTCAGCTCAAGTGAAGCAGCAGCGCAGATCACACATGAGCTTCTCTTCCGCCTTAATAATACCACTTACAGCGCGAAATAAACATGAACGAGCATTTGAAAGTGTGTTAAAAGATAGTACAACTTATCGAAATCTGTATCTCTCACATGGAATTGCTCAATCAGTGTTTCAACCGTGGAAAGACGTCAGTTAAACAGCTTTTAAACAACGTAATTTAGCGTCACATTTACCTCAGAAAAAAAAAAACATATCCAGTGACCATAAACTCATTAGTCAGCTAGAAAAATTAACTCTAGGAGCATTTTGCCAAATATATGCACCATATTACATATTCAATATAATTTTTAATGTTTTTCAATATTTAATGTATGTTGTTTGAAAAATTCAGGCAAGTTTTTATGCAGCCACCATTTAAATGTTTATATGTCATATAGGCTAACATTATTATTATAAAAATAAGTAAAAGTGTAATGTAAGTGTTTGTGTACAAATCAGGTCATTTTTACCTTCAATATGATAGAAGGGTAATGGAACAGTGGGCTACAACTGACTCCCAGTTTACAGCATTAGTTGAGATTTGTTTTCCTTGAGATTTGTGAAAATGTGTCAATACCCTGCCCTAACTTGAAAAGTGTAAAAACAGCACTTTAATTTTTTTTAAATTTATATTTTTATATACAGTATAATTGTTCTTAAAAACAACAAAACAAATTACATCTTATTCGTGTTTAAAAGCATTTACATAATATATATGAATATATGGTGCATGATAAAAAGGTGACCTTGAAATTATGGCGTTAAAGGTGACGCAAGACGAGGAAAAATTTGAGTGCACCTAAAATTTGTGCTGGTGCACCCAAATAAAAAATTTAGGCGCACCAGTGCAACCTAGGCAAAAAGTTAGTCTGGAGCCCTGTGAACTGATGTGGAAATGTGCTCACGAATAGAACTGAAGCTTTATTTTACTAAAGAGCAAACTGTTGGGAGTCTGAAAAATTAAAAAAAACAACAATATATTAAAAAAAAATTAAGATAAAAATGTGACTTTCCATTTTTGTTGTAAATACCAGGACAAAAATCAGGAAATTAAGTTGTTTATTCTTTTGCACTAGTTTTATGTTTCACAATAATCGAATGGTTTGTTTTGGGCTTAAAATCATAGCCTGTCCAAGTTAAATTATTTAAAAAAAAATACTAAGTACATTTTTCCCAGATATTTTTTATTTTTTAATGATACACTGGTCTTGTGGTCCAGGGTAATATTATACAGTCACAAGAGTCATTTTTAAAATGATGATTTATACATCATCTGAAAGATGAATAAATAAGCTTTCCACCGATGTATGGTTTGTTAAGATAGTAATATCTGGCCGAGATGCAACTATTGTAATCTGAGGGTGCAAAAAAACATTGAGAAAATCTCCTTTAAAGTTGTGCATCCACAATTGTGGAATGTTATATATTTACGGTAAGAAAAGTACAAAATGTCTCCATGGATCATGATCTTCACTTAATATCCTAATGATTTTTGGCATTAAAGAAAAACTGATAATTGTGACCCATACAATGTAGTGGCTACTGCCACAGATACACCCGTGCGACCCTAGACTGGTTCAGGGTCACATGTGTTCATGCTCGCATTACCCGGTCCCTCCCGATGGGCAGTGGATGTGCCGTGTACATGTTCCTCTTGCCATCGTATCCAGGCTGCCGGTCCCCGAAGATCTGCATCTTAAAATGTCTCACCATTGTGTCCACCACCTCTCTATGAATGAAACAACACACACGTTAATACATGCAATTACTTACACTCATTGCCAATTACAGCTGCACTACTGTTTTCAATTTCCACAAATGCACACCCTAAATAAATGAATGAATGCAGTGTTACTCCAGAGTCTTGGGTCAGTGAGAGCGAGGTGTTGAGGGAGGCCTCCGCTCACCTGTTGACCCTGCGGGGCCGCTTCTCAGGCTTAATGTCGATGTCATAGTGGTAGACGTCGATCTTGGGGATCTGCACCTGGAAGTGATTGGCCAGAAGGCGAATCGGTTTCCCCACCGTCCCCAAGCCGGGCCGGCGCGGCGGCTGGAAGAGGGAGGGAGGAGCAGGCGGGCCTGAGGACACACACAGTTTAGATTAGGGCTGCAACGATTCGTCGACGTTGTCGACAAAAATCGATAATAGAAATAAAACCGACAATGAATTTCATTGTTGACGTTGTCGCCAGACATGTTTTTTTTTTCCCGACCGGGGCATCTCTCTCGATTACAAACTCTGCCGAGTCGCACATTGACATTAGCTTCTCTGCTGAGCAGTAATTAACATAGAGAAATGGCGTTGTCCAACGCATCAGCTGCACATACCAAAACATCTAAAGTTTGAGAGCATTTCAGCCTGGATACGGTGAATAAAAAGATTACCTGCATCATGCAAAGCAGTCCTTGCGTATCACGGCAGCACCTCGGTGATGCACAAACATTTAAAGAGAAAGCACGTCCGACAGTTGAATGAAATTTGAAGTTGAATGAAACGGAGTTTGACTTGCCTCGGTAAGATTTACCGTATTTTCCGCACTACAAGGCGAACTTAAAAGCCTTTAATCTTCTCAAAAAACGACAGTGTGCTTTATAATCCAGAGCGCCTTCTATATTGATCAATTAGTTAACAACGCCCCGCGTTATTAAATTCGCCCGCGAACTCGCGCTCGTGTCCATCTTATGCCTGCTTTGTCACACGGCCAGTTCAACCTCATATAAATCAGCTTATGTGTCTCCCGCTCACGAGCGCTCACTCTTAACTAGACACACGAACAGACACACTGTCCCCGGCGCTGCTCGCGTGTCACAGAATGTTCATAAGGCGCTCCCCATTCACAGTAACCGGGTCTTCTCATTCAAAACACCCAGCTGTTGTATGTTATGAAATGTTGGAAGTTACGACCCTTATTTCTTGTGTTTACTATAATTTCCCACAGAATTCAAGCAATCTCTATGCTAAATTTTAGAAAAATGTAATAATCATCAGATTAGTCGACTAATCATCTCAATAGTCGGTGACTAGTCGACTATTAAAATACACACACATATATATATATACACATTTTTTTCCAGTTTTTTTCTGATCTGAAAAATGATCCTACCCATGGCTCGAAACCGTAAATGTTCCGAACCGTAAATATTGTGATGCGTTCCAGCACTACCGAAGTGCCCTTTCCTGTCATGATATAGCCTAACAATGTTCGGCTTCCAGATTGACGACACCAAAACAAGCAACTTAACAAGACAACATGACAGCCAGTGTGACCTTTGACCCACCAGTGGAGTAAACACACGACTAAATGAGGAACAATAACAGCCAATCATGTGTCCCGCCTTCACACAAGCCATCAGACAAAAGTGTGTGTGTGTGTCCAGTGCAGACAGACAGCAGCAGGGTCACAAGGGGGGGTGCGATGATGCGTTGACCGTGACATCAAAAGCCCAAACACTTGCCTGCTAAAACACAAACTCACGTAACATCTAGGCCTAAGACTTTAAAACATGACGAAAATGTAAAGGCATATTTAAGACCCACGATTTCCTCAAAACAGAAACGCAGAATCCAGTCGTAAATATGTAACATGTATGTATACATTGGTACATGTATCAGTAATTGTATATTTCAAATGAATAAATCAAAAGCAGGGCTGTACATAAAGTTATTAAATCGCACAATTTTTCTTCTACCGTTTAATTGATACTGTTTTTGATAATAAATTTGTATTGAATCATACTGCTATGGTTTAATTTGAACAAACTCCATTGTGCAGGAATAATTAAATTTTCATTCAATTACATTTTAAAAGATTGAATACATTTATGCTTTCATTTAATATTAAATTAAAGTTAATTAAGTTAATATTAATTTCAGCATTTTACTAAAACATTATTAATATCAAAGGCTGTATTTGTTAACATTAATGCAACAACTAACATACACAAAGAACAGCTGTTATATCAACTAACATTAACAAAGATTAATAAATACTGCAACAAATGTATTGCACATTGTTAGTTAATACATAAATATTAACTAATGAACCTTGTGTTACCCAAGTGTTACCTATTTAATTAGTTAAACCATTAGTTGTTAAATTATCCATTATTATTTAAATTAACATTTAAGCATTAAATTAGAGATCAGAAAAATGAATGGAAAAAGAATTTAAAAATTAAATAAAATATCAATCCGATGTCACAGGACTGTCCCTATCGGACACGGATGAGCGGGAACGGCCTCAAACGATGCAACATCACTTCCTTATTGCAAACTGTACGGTGTATTTTGGGGATACGCTGCACCCACTGGTCACACACACCCCCCCTTACACACACGCTCCAGTTAGCAAGACAAGCGGCGGGAAGAACAATTGGGAGCCTCTAAACCGTCCCGTCCACACACACAGCCAACACAGCCCTGACCCAGAGCATGAACACGGCTGGGTGGAGACTAGGCCGGGGCAAAAATCTATTTGTCGATTAAAAGTTTTTTTTTTTCGTTTTTTAAATATGGTCTATTCAAAATCGATTCTCATAAGGCCACGAATCTATTTTTCTCCATATTTATTCATCCAGTATTAGTGTTCCTCCACTGTTCAGGCTTGAGCCTCAATGCTACAGATAATGCTGTGAGAGTTTGTGTGCGTTTATCCTAAACATAAAATAACCTGATCGTGTTTGATCAAATCGTGCAAATCTTCTGACGCGAACAATTTCCAGCATCAATTTTTAAATCCTGCATTAAAATCCTGTCTATTCATAATATGCATTTGAAACAGAGTTGGGTTCTGTTTTGATTTACCTAAAATAAAAAGAGTTTAATATACAGGATTGTGGCTTTTAATTTCTTGCTATTAATTAACCACTTATGCACTTATGTTCAAGTTTTTTTTTTTATTTAAATATAGGATTTCTATATCCTATATATATATATATATATATATATATATATATATTTATATATTTACTTCTAAATCTATATTCATTGAGGGAAATCAAATCTGAACATCTAGTGGAGACGGAGAACACCAGCATTCATTAGAAACCCGGAGGACTCTATATATAGGCTACTCAGCTGTTACACTTCACACACACCATGATGGGTGTCACATCGATGCTACAAGTGGGAAGCTAGGGCTCAATGAGCTCTCCTAAAGCTTTCATTTGCATTATGGGTAAAATATCCCATGAACAAAGGCACTGGATTGCTTAGATCCAAAACATCAAATAACAGCTTTCGGGTCTAGAAATCACGAGAGCTTTTACTGAATACTGTAAAGTACATAAATATTATACATATATTTGTTGCATTATTTTCCTGTTATCACTGTAAAGCTTCTTTGAAACAATCTATATTGCAAAAAGTGCTGTATAAAAGTGTACAAATGAAAACAAAAAACATAAATATTAAGAAAACACAATCTATTGAGTCCGCATGATATAGGCGTTAAAAAGGCTGCTCATGTCTTTTGCGTGCTCAAGTTCGATTTCAAATATAGGCCCGCGGTGCCTCCACAGTCTTGTCGTCTTTGTTTTACAATGCAGCCAGACAAAAGATTTAGATTTCTTGGACATTTTGTCGACTAAAGCCAAAACAAGTAGCGTTCTAAATGAATGAATAATCCCTTTGAAAATGATGAAAAATGAAATGAAAAACCGAGCGCGAAGCAGCAGCACAGCCGGCCACAGGCGCGTTCCCGAGTGCTCTATGTGTGTGCGCGCTAAAACTGTGGCGCTGTTACAAAATAGCCTAAATTAAAGCATTTAAAGTTGGGGATAAAACAAAGGCTAATTATATTTAGAATACAGTAATAAATAATTGCTTATAAAGGAATAAATATAAAAAAAAAAAAAAAAAAAAAAGTAACTGGTCGACCAATAAGAATGTCAGTCGACCATTAGTCGACTAAACGACTAAAGTTGACAGCCCTAGTATACATAAAGGTGATGAGATTTCAAAAATGGTAAGCAAATAAGGTCCACAAAGGATACAGACAGTAGCACTGTAGTCACATGACCCATTATGCTGCATGTGTAGGTATAAAATAAATAATCATTTTTGATAACATTGGGTGTTTCCCAGCAAACATTTCATCAAAAAAAAGAGAAGTAAAAAAAATTGCAAGCTGTAATTCATCACAGCAGAAGTGAAAATCTAATCATGCATTGCATGCACAATATGCTTATTTGTGTATTTCATGCAGCGATAATTCTTTATATTTGAAAGCCGATAACCGATATATTGGATGATAAATCTAATTCCAAGTTTTTAAATAATTTTTAAGAGCCTGAGTCTTAGAAACAAAAGTCTCACCATTAAAGCCACATCTTTCTCATTAAAATTTTAAGTAGTCTTTATTTCAGACTCGCGCTGCACTTTACTAAAATCTCCTTTATGAAGTGATTCCAATCATAACTCAATTCAAACCCATCACGTTGAACAGTCACATCTGAAGAGTATCAGCTGAAGTAAATAATACATTATTTATCGGCTTTAAAGGGCATATTGCAGGTTAGAGGACCCAACGAGTCAATGCATAGAAAAACAATGTAGGAACTAGATTTTCTTTAAAATATACGTATAAACACGCTACAGAAGCTTCTGCAGTCGTTTTTGTGAGAAAATTTTACTTCCGCGTCTGAAAATGGGCGTGGCGGGCGTGACGCAATGAGCGGGAGAGCCGTCGATTCACACAACAGGAAAACAATGGATCGCATGACATTTCGCTGAGGAAATGCTCGTATGACGGATCAAGCCATAAAGTTATGAGCCTGCTATGCTAAAGAGATCAGGGACAGGCCAGGATAATGTCAGACAGAACGGTCAGAGAAAAATTGACCTGTGGTGTGAGGAGAAGCAGTGGAGAACAGGACAGGTGCCTTTTAGGTGAGAGACGTGCTTATAGGCTATACACGTTCGCTAACGATATACACTGTGCTCACAATACTGTACAGGTTATTATGATCCTATAACAGGCCAGCAGACATTACTATGTTTTTACTGTAGATTTATACTATTAAATGTATAAAAACTTTACTTGAGTATATTTCTATAGTAAAAGCATAGGCTATACTCAGGTAAATTTTTAATACATATTTTTCACCTAGGTTATAACATAAACAGAACATTAAAGAAGATTTGAGTATTTAAACAACCAATTTTGTTTTTCAATTACAAGTTCTATTTAGGGCATGACATGACTAAGTTACCTATATACTATTTGGTGCCATTGGTAGTATACGACGATCAATATTCTTGCTTCGGCATACCATGTTGAACTCCATCATATCGCCGGGATGCAAATCATTTGATCTGAAGTGAACGCTACGCACGACCGCGTTTTCCGAGCCGATGCAGAAGAGAAATCCCGTCTCTTCACCTTCTCAAACCGCACCAGGAACGAAAGATAGGCTATAGCACCGTCACTTTTATTGTAATGGAAACTTGTAGACTCGATCTTGAAGTCCTGACAGGCTGGATTTTTTGCAATCTCCACAAACACAATAATTTACCATGACGATGATAAATGCAAAAACTAACAAAAGCACACTGACTGACGACCGCTCTCACTGAACACCAGCCTGAGCCGAGGCTGCGGCTCCCTGATATGACGTCAAATGACGCGATGTTGAAAAAAAGCCGTTTTTACTAGCAAGTCCAAGAAACGCTCATTTTGTCTTCTAAATTAGTGCCCTTATGTTGTTTTAAAACATTTTAAATCCTGCATTAACTTTTCATATGGTATTTTTTATACAAGGTTATCTATAAATTTCGATTTTTTTTTTACCTGCAATATGCTCTTTAATACATCGGCCAAATTATATTATCGGTAACATTAAAAATGAACATATGACGGCCGATACCGATAAGGTATCATGCATCCCTAATTTCACACATACATAAAATCTGAGTACTGTGCGAAGGAATATGAACAGCAAGATCCTGCAACTCTATCTGGCATATGCAAATACACAAAAACCAAGAGGGTGTAAAATAAAGTGCCACATTTTTACTCCAATACATTAGAAATTATTATTGAGAATCAGACGTGGTCTGGAAACCACATGTAAATTTTCTCGTATTTGAGGCGTGGTTTACGAATGCCCAGAGCCATATTATTGGGTGCTACGGATGTCTATCAAATGCGCCTGTGCTCCCTCCCCGTTCTGTGATTGGTTCCCTATTTCAGGTGAAAATAGGGGATTATCACGCTTCCGGGTTTCATGGGCGGGACTTGTCAACTTTGTGCATGTCCACTTCCGACGCAGTTCAACAATGCCTGAGACGGAGGCTATTTATGTCACTGCTCTGTTCCAATTTGTAAATCTAACCAACAACGCTAAGCCTACGTAAGTTTTCATGGATTCCCGACTGAATTGAGTATAAGGAAGAACTGGATTAAAACTTTAAAATAAAACAAGGTAGCACGTTTGTTTGCAGCCGGCACTTTAGTCGATCAGACTAATTTACCAGGGATGCCGTATAAATAAACTTGGTGTAGTCATTCATCAGTTTGTCAGCGAGATCGATGATTCAACGGAAGCGGCAGTGCACAAAGATCACAGAATTCGGAAGTACTACGTATCAGCGTGATAATCCCCTATTTGGTTCATGGTATCCAGACTGCCTAGCAGCGCGAATAAAATCGCGCTACGGCAAGGCAGCATGGAGAAATCCAGGCCATTAGAATTGTCATTTAAAAAAAAAAGGTTAATTTAGCCTTAAAAAAAGTGCATGAAAATAGTATCCCTGCATGCATCGCGTCTCTAACGAGGGGCAACAGGCTTCTGCTGTAAGCTCGAGAGCTGAAACGGCATGATAGGCTTAAACAGAGGTGCATCTGGAGCAAGTGATGATGATGATGATGAAGATGACTCAGTAAAGACACCGAGTCTCATGACACAGGCAGATCACCTGGATTAAATAGCAGATGCAAAACAACTCCAACACAAGAGATACGGATCCTTCATCTTTCCTCCTTATTTTAGTTAAACCGTAATGCACAAAATGGCAAAAAAGTTCAATATGAACGCTAGTTTCAACTAAGGATGCACCGATATGAAAATCTTCATATTTGAAAGCCGATTATGATACATTGCCCAATAAATCTAAATCCAAACCCAAATTGTATTTAATTTTTGAGAGCCTGATTACAAAACTATTTAAAACCACGTCCCAAGCACACAATTATAACTGTTCGTGTTCGGTTTATAATTTTATGTAGCCGATATGACAGACATGTTGCACTTTACAGTATTTTCCTTTTTGAAGTGATTCCAATCCTATTTCAAGCAATTAAAACCCATCATGTTGAACAGTGCACATCTGAAGGATCTCAGCTTAAAGAAATAATAAATTGTCCATCAACTTTAATATACGATAGCATTAAAAATTGACATATTGGCCGATATATTGTGTATAGTTTTTCCACCCATTGTATTCCTCCAATGTGGCGCATTTGACTTGATTTGAATATCCTTTAGGAATTGAATGGATTGTGAAAAGTGGAAAAAAATTACATAGAGTTTGCTCAAATAATGCAATGTTTGTCAGTTGTTTAGCATTACTAAATAGTAATGCAATTTACTACATTTAGATTAGAGATTCCAATTAGTCAGTGAAGTATTGGAAAATAAGACCAATGGATCAATTATGGTCATGTTGATTTGTGTAATGGGGAGAAACAAAGTTGAGGTTTGGTAGGAGCCACAACACAACGCTAGTCAACAAACAAGCGCACAAAGCTTTATTGTAGCTCAGGATTATGCAACAACAATAAACATACATTGTCATCTTGCACTTTGATGGCAGATCTTTGGCCTGAGCTCACAGCTGGAGAATGAAAGCTGCATTTACAGAGAAAACATTCACAAAACACACAACAATCGCCTTTTCTTTTTAATAGACCCTATTGATCTCCTTACGAAATGTGCTCACAAATAAACTAGTAATTTACATGGCTTCCACATTGTCTTATACACAAACATGAATATAGACATTACTGATTGTATAAACTGAAGTTAGTGAGCCAGAAGACTAATGAAAAGCGAGACGTCAGATTTTTTTTCAAAAGCGCATGCATTCACTCTGTAAGCGAATAACACGAAAACACATGCACTTGCAAAATAACCTTTTAATAAAATTATGATACCGTACCGACATCCAATAATTATCATGCATGACACGACTGAGATCATAACTAAGCCTATTTGTCAGAGGTCAGCGAGTTCATTCTCACAGCGGCAACGACTGTTCGTTAGCAGTGCATTGAGTGAAATACGTGACTGGCTCTGAAAGTCCCATCCATCGTTTTGCTCTGACACGGTCAACATTTAGGCATAAACAAACGCACATGGGGATCAAACAAAAAGCCAGCAATACAATAAACAGACCCCGCGAGCGCACTTCAACTTAACAGCACGCGCGCGTCCTAGTATTCGCGTTCCGAGCTCGCGCAATACACACATAACGATATTTGACAAACAAACAGTCGAAATAAAGACCAGAATGCGTATCGTTTTAAAAACAAAGGTCGTGTTGTTTATCATGCAGGCTTGTTCACGGCAGACGCGGAAGGAAAATGCGTGTGGTTAAATCCCCACCACACAATGCCGTCTTGTCTTCCGCACTGGACTCGAGCCATTTAACGCTCATTCAGTAATAAACACACACTTGTTGGCGTCTCAAATACTCTCTCTAAAGAGTGGAATGCGATTATTAGTCGTTTGGTGTCGTTAGGGTGGTTTTGACAAACAGGCGCGGCGTAAGATAAGTGGATTGTTTTCGTTTTTTTCCGTTGAGGCCTAAACAGCGCGGAGCCTCGGGCCCTGGTGGGGCACAGCAACGGCCCGCGCTACACTGTCACACGGCTTCATTTCAAGCACTTACCGGGTCCGGGCGCTTCCATGGCCGAGGGATCTCTCTCCGTCTCTGTCCCGGCCTGGCGGCTCCGTACCGACACTGAAATTGGGGGCGGTATCGCGAAGCTGAAAGTGGCTAATTTAAGAAATGGAAGGATGTGTAGCGCTGTGCTTGCGTTGTCTTCTGAGTGATTTAAAGCAGATCCATGGGATTTGTAAGTGCGCATGCGCGAGGACGCGAAATTCGGTTGGTGGACGCGCACATTGACACTCAAAGGGAAAATGATAAAGGTTTGGACGGTGAGGCGCACGAATACTCATCAAGTCGCGTGTTTTATTACTTGATTTGATTTTAGGAACTCCGTGGATGGTTCAGTTGACCATCTAACGTAAATCCAATGAAAATCTGATACGCGCCCTTTAATTTCTGTTGTAAGTTACATTCTGCACTTAATTAATGTAAGGTTATTTTCTTTATTTGTTGTCTGATTAAATGCCTGCATCTGATACGTTTTATGATGGAAATATCTTTCCTGTCCCGCAATAATTTGCTGGAAGTGGAACTCTGTTGTTGTCCATTTACTGTCACCGTTGACCAATCCTAAGCGTTATTGGTGTTTCACTGCTGACAGTGCTGTCCAATCAGCACAGCCCATGAGCTCCCAACAACCCTTCGACCAATAGCGAGGCTCGAAGGGAATGACGGAGTCAGTTAAAGAAAAGCGCCCGAGCCTAGCGCGCGAAGACAAGGCTGAAGTTCTATTACTATCGGGCGGGAGTCGGATGTATACGTTTTGGCATTGTAAAAATAACATTTACAATTTAATTTTATGACGTTTTGAATATTAAGGCTGCATTTACTACGTCTGTACGTCTTTGGAGTGACTTCCTCGTGCGATTGATGTAATTTTGCACCGAATAAAGCTCAAGACTCGACCCGAAAGATGAGCTCTCTTCTCTGTGAGCGGGTAACGTTAACGTATCAGAGCGCAATGACATCAAATTACATCAAAATACATATTAATGACTACATTCGGTAAACAATTAAAAGTTGTGAAATAATTCACCCCATAAGTGATAGAAGTTTTGAATGAATCCATCAGGTTATTTGTGTTTAGCTAGCCAGGTTAGCTATTCATCCTGTTCTTTCTAACGTAAGGCCTGAGCTAAATTGTGCAATTTCTTATTTGCCTTTTAATGCGTGTTGTGAACAAATGTTAATTTTCGTTTTGATTATATTCTATATAGTGTTTACAGCAAAAGAACTTAGCAGTAAATGGTGTATGTAACTTAGATTTCTGCTCGTATTAGTTAACGTTAGCCAATGCGATGTTAACATTCTCTTGTGTTTTCAAAAGCGCGCGATTCATCAAATTGAATGTTATTGGTTTTATCTGCCCCGACACTGTCAAAATATTATAAACGTGACTGTTATATGTTGTAGGCTGTAGATCTGCCCGAAAGACGAACTGCTGAGAGTGAGAGGGATTCCGACAGTGGCATGGGTTCCCCGATGGAGCAGCCCGTAATTGACAACAACACTATCACCGAGAACCAACAAGGTAAGAGAGTTAAAGGGATAGTTCACCTAAAACTGTAAATTAACCCATGGTTTACTCCCCCTCAGTTATTATTAGTCAATATTATAATGGCAGTTTCTGTTTTGAAGTCCATAAACGTCCATATGTCTATCTCAAAGTGCTCCACAGGCTCTGAATCTATTGTTTATAAAAAAAAAAAAATGCATTATGTTCCAGATTCGGATGAAGACATCGCTGTGAGTCGCAAGGGCCGCTCTCGAAAGGCCCTGCAGGACAGCGACAGCGACGGGGATCTGGAAGAGGCTGGGATGGAGAACGCCCTGGTTCTGTCCGAGTCCAGCGATGAGCAGACCGAGACCATCACAGATAAGCGTCGGAAACGAGTATCCCGGATCTCAATAGATAGTGATGAGAGCGAGCCTGAGAGAGCGCAAGTTCAAATCAAACCAAAAGAAGCAAAGAAAAAGAGGGAGAAGTTAGAAAGATGCAAAGAGAAAGAGAAACGCAACATTGCTCTTGTTAAACGACTGAAAGAAAAGACAGAGGTGTGTGTTTGGATCATTTAACAACTGTGACTAATTAGTATACTTAATACTTAATGATTAAGTATACTAATTAGTATACTGATTAGTATAATGAAGTGTGTTAATGATTACTTAACTATTTTGAAACAACTAATTTTATACTAAGTATATTATAGTTGTAGTAAAGCATAACTTTAAAGGGACACCAGGCAGGAATGCTGTTTTTGTCAAACAGCGACTCCTAGAGTAACTGTGGAGTACTTGTTTTTAACGTTACTGTCGTAAATACCACTCACAGAGAGCGTGACGTGTTACATAGTATACAATAGTACATTATGTTTAAATTGTCGTTTAATAAGATCTAATATGTTGTTAGTGGTGAGAATTTTCACGTGATTAAATCAGAGCTGCCAACTTTTGAGTTTAGCTTGGCGTGAGACTTATCGGGGGGTGGGGGGTCATATTTATATAGCCGGTGCGCATAGGCTATATTTGCACTAAAGCCGCCTTGAAAAACGAAACCATGATATGGCTTTTTGCCTTCATAAAACAGCACAATACTTTAAAGGTCCTCTGACATGGGTTTTTTTTGTATTATTTTATAATGTTCCTGGGTAGGGCTGGGCGATATGGCCAAAAAATCATATCTCGATATTTTTTGGTCAAATGGCGATATACGATATATATCTCGGTACTTTCTACGTTTTCTATTTAGATAAAGAAAATCTTTATATTGAAAAAAAAAAAAAAAAAAATATATATATATATATATATATATTCACATTCGGCCCAATGATACCCTACAAACAATGTTGATATTGAAGGATATGGAAACAAATATAATATAGGCTATGCAATATATTATGTGCAAAAAGCTTTTGTTTTTATATTGACTAAAAGCTAAACTAAAAATGAAAATAAAAACAAAAACAAAAGCACAAACTAATTATATTAGCCTGCATTTGATTACCCCATTATAATCACTTTCACTTTCATTAAAAATATATACTTGTAGGTTTAAAATTCCACATATGGCACATTTATTTTCTCCAACAACAAATATTTTAGCAATATGTTTATTTTAGTCAGAATTATTGCGTACTACGTAGTACTATTCACGCGCATGCGCGCGCCGGCGCTCGTTCAAGGAAGCATGAATTTTAGCGGAGATTCACTTGCAGAAGCTCGTCCTCTTCTGACATGGACATATTTGTTGTGAAATGGACCTATTTGCTTTACTTTCTAACATTTACAGATGGAGAATATACATGTGAAATGTAAGTTGAGCACTGAGGAAAGCACCACATCTCAAACGCATTAAACAGCGCAAGTATATCTGTCAGTCAGCAACAGTGTCTGTCAGAGCATTTGACCGGGCGGCAAGCTGCCTTAAACTTGTTAACTATATCAAAGTGATTTTGACCCAATTAATATAAGCTTGTGTCATGTTTAGGACAAATTGTACTACGTAGCCTAGCTACTTTCACTGCAGCAGCTCACACTGCAAACTCCGCTATTTTTCAGATGTGCTCATATCAAACTACTGTATCGATATAAACGGTATTGCCTCATTCCATATCGTTTCAAAAAATATAACGATACATCGTACAAACTCGATATATCGCCCAGCCCTATTCCTGGGTTGCCCTTATAATGTTAGTATGTTTTTTAGATCAAAAATAGTCATAATTTAGAAATAAAAGGTATTTTTCCTAGCCTGATTTTAGCCTCTGCTTAGAATGGTCTGTTTGAAGGGGCGTGTCTGCTGTGGGATTCAATGTAACCGCCCACTGCTGTGATTGGCTGACATGCTTGCATATGAAATAGCTACATATTACATGTGAAACTCTCTTGAATACGTTTTACTACAGCTATTATACATTTTTACTATTACAGATATCGAGATTACTGATTCGTGAGAAGTTTTTGAAGTATTTAGATTCTCATCACATAAAATGTTGCTGAGATGAGCATTTAGCAGCAGATGACAGTCTGTCGATCGCGAGAATGAAGATCTTATCATTGTAATGCAGTTTCTGCACTCTCTGCTTTCACCAATGCAGACACAATGATGTACATACAGTAGGACCTTCGTTGTGCAGTGTAACGCAGTTTCTGTTCTCTCTAAAGTCTGGAACTCGTCCTCTCTCATCGAGGACTTGATCCCAATCTGGACTTTGGTCTGAAACTCGGCGTAACGTTATGCTCAACCTCACAGCCCTGAGAAATATTATAGATCTTTGAAAGCAGAGTTAGACAGGAGTCAAAGGGCTAACCAGCCTAACCTTTTAGTACTGTTCTGCAGTCGGGGTGATGGATTAGGGAGATCGTGCAGTCATCATCAGCTATCCCTTGGAAGTTATGAAGAAAAGAAAAACGTTCATTTTGTTTTTATCTGTGATTTAATAAAAAATAACGTGATCAGATCACATTTGATGAATGTTTTTTCGATTTAGTTTAGCGATGTGAAGATGACGCAATCTAAAACACATGGCAAAAAAGCATAGACCAGACTAGAACCGGAAGTTGACAACTGGAGTCGTTGTCATGGCGGCGCCCATTGTTTAGAGCAGTATAAGGTGGATGGAAGGATCATAAAAATGCTGGTACAGATCGTACCAGTTCGGCCAAATTCGGCTCGTAGTCGTCCATCTTCGGATGCAGCGCGCAAAGTTACAAAAAGTACCGTGCACACCGCCAGGCGCAATGGGGTCTTGCGGACCCTACGCGCACGACCGCCCACACCGCAATGACGCCATTTTTGCCGCGCGCTCTTGCGGATGCGTCGAGTATAAACAAGGCTTTAGAGTGCAGAGAGGAATTGGCTTTGACTACAGTCCTGGTTTTGCGTCCGTGCCGTTAGGAGCTCAACATCTGTCTGGCATGCATGATGGCTCTACACTAGATTAGAGGATATTTTAACTAATTTGTGGTAAAACTAGTCGATCACTAGTGGCTCAACTGGTAGATTTATAGATAAACTTATCTTTCAGATATTTTGCCGACTGGCTTGACACTTTAGCGTGAGAAATCGGGGGTGTGGCGTGAAAGCGTGAGAATTGACTTAATTGCGTGAGTCTCATGCTCAATGCGTGAGAGTTGGCAGCCCTGAATTAAATACATATCCCCATGAACTATTATGGTACTTTTGCCATGTGTGTCACAGGTTCTGGGTTCTTCTAATCCCTACTAATAGTATAGTTTATTTTCCTCATCAAAACTGATTGTTTATTAGTGGCTGTATTTCAAGCAGGGACATGTTTTTTGTGCATTGGGTTTTGTGATTTCACCGTAATGAGTCTCTCAGTCCCCGCAACGGATTGAGCGTGCGTTCGTTTGAAGACAGTGCACTTCACAACCGAACACTGAATCCACTGAAACTGATCGCAGCGGCAACGAGCGCTTTGGTCACTTCATTTCAAAAACAACACATTTCAGATCGCCTCTTATTTAACAAACGAACTAAATGAATGCTCTACTAGAGTTACCTGGAGATGTTTTATTTGTTTGTAATGGTACATCCGTGCTGCGAGATGTTTCAATATCACACCCGCAAATTACGCCTATGCTCGTGTCTGACTCCTCGCTCAGTCTGCGGTTTCCTCTTTCTCTGTTCCTCGGACAATGCTTTCCTAGCTTTCTGACAGCCATGAAGATAGTGTGACAAACTCCATCCCTCTCGACCTTGTTCCTGCATATGTGCAGTGTTGCCGTCAAGGAATATGTTACATCGCGAGAGCTGATATCACGCGATGCTTCCTGATGCTGAGGCCGGTGGCTCGCCGCACCGAAGCCGCAAGTGAGGTTTTTCCGCTCACAGGCACCAGGGGGGGTCGAGACGCCCACCATTCAACCTGAAAGAAGTCATATAACCAATTCAATAACTCTGAAGCTGTTAAATTAAGCTAAAATAACTGCATAGTGTCCCTTTAAGTGTATTTAGTGTACTTCTGTGTGCTAAATTGGAACCACTTGAAGTATGCTTTAAGTATCCCTGTGTCGGGACTAATTATTTGATTGATTGGTGATATTAAAGTGTACTTTAATTTCTGTTACAAGTACATTATAAATTCATTACGAGTGTCTTCAAAGCATTCATATATCATAAGTGTATTATATTTGAGTAAAAAGTAAATGCTCAGTAATGCCTTTGGCTTATTTTTCAAACACTAAAAATTGCACACTTTGTCTTCAATAACAAATACACATTAATAAACCAATATTACTTGGCTATACTTTGCATAATATACTATTGTATACTAAAATGTAATTTGAAAGATTCACTTTCAATGCATTGTTACAATGATCATTTCCAGCACACAGTTAAAAAAAAAAATATATATATATATATATATATATAAAATATGTAATTTTTTTTTTTTTTTTGCAAAATATACTAATGTACAATTATTGTGTGGTATTAAAAGTAATAGCACATTTTGTTTTAGTAAATGTACTTTTGAAAAAGGGAATATATTTCAAATACAATATTTTTTTTTTTTTTTTTTTCAATTCCCTATTTTAAGGAGGCCCTTCCAACCAAAGCACTGAATGACAGCGGCTGTTTGCTTGGAGACTCTGATCTGTTTGACGCCCAGTTAGAGGAAGACTCTGAAGAGGAAGAGGAAGAGTCTCTTGATGCCATCCGGTCTGCCATGAAAAAGAAAGCCAAGCACAAAGTAAGCACAGAATTCAGGTTTCCGTGTTAAAAACGTCTACGCAAATCTGAATTGCTTAGTAATGGCTGCTTTTTTGTTATTACTTGTCTATAGCCTCGTATGTGTGAGTTCAGTGGCGATGAGGAGCAAGAGAACAAGCCTCAGCGAAAGGTTGGAGTGCTAAATGTCATACGGTCTTGTTGATTTTGTTCATTGTAGGGGTGTAACGAGACCCTCATGTGACGAGCCGATACTACACTCACTAGACAATAGTACTGCGATACCCCAAGACATATGGTAAAAGGTTAACAAAAATGTACTGTTGATTAAAATGCTTAATTTGGTTTTACATTGTGTGTGTAAATGAATAGACTTGGTGCAGAAAACTCAAAACACAGGACAATAGAGACACCAGAATAAACATATTCATGATTCTGAAGCTGAAAATACAGAATTATACAGACGAATATGCTTGATCTGTCGCTGACTAGATATATTTAAAATAATGTAGGCCCCTTTTTACTGGTAACAAGACTTTTGGCATAATCAGGACCCACAAATATCCCCCATTGCATTATTATACATTATATATAGTAGTTTAATATAGTACTGACACTAAAACTTTTATTTTGGGTGAACTGTCACTATCCACAGTGTATTTGTTGTCACTATCCACAATACATATTGTTTCATTTTGGTGTTCCAATACATTGTGACTAGGGCTGTCAGTTAAACGCATTATTAACGGCATTTACGCAAACCCATTTTAACGGTGTTAATTTTTTTATCGCACGATTAATGGTCTTTTTGTCCAAGCAAACTTTGTAGGTTCTTTTTTTCACATGCTTATGCAACAGGATGCGGCGCTGCGCTCTGAAACCCATTCATTGCTTCGTCAACATCAAAACATAAGCTGATCTAGCTTAGACCGGAAACAAAACAACATGCACGCTGCACACACTCGTTTGGGCCTGCGAGCCGCCAAATAGTAAGTTAACGTTACGTTTTGAGTGGATGGCAAGCGCGAGACGGCAAAATAGATGCCAATAATTCTGAACGGAAATTTTACTTTTAAAAGTACTGTTGCCAAATTCCATCGATAAGACCAAAGTGATCTGTGTGTTTTGTTGTTGTGAACTGAGCTATCATCATCACAGCACGTCCAGTCTGAAATACCACTTGATGATGGCCACACACACACACACAGCTTTTGCGGCTTCTCCGCCCCCTCGTCAATATCAGGACCTCGTCAGTATTTCCTTCACCCTTTTATTGATGGACAGTGTTACATTGTGTGAGAGATTATTTGCTCCAAGTGAGAATGTTAGTGTGAAATCACAGTATATGCCAACGTTGTTTACAAAAAAAAAAAACATTTGCACAAAGCAAGCCGATCCACATTTCCATGTTGATAAGCAATTCCTTGTTAAATTGAGAAAAAAATAATGGGACAAAAAGATATCAAGAGACATTTTGAACAGATTAAAATGTGCGATTAACTATGAAATTAATGCAATTAATCGCGATTACATATTTGAATCGTTTGACAGCACTAATTGTGACACGATATATTAGATAATATATTAGATCAGCCCTTAGATAATTGTGTTTTTACTGAACAAATTGTGTTTTCAGGAGAGGAAAGCGGCGAGAGCCAGCAAGGAGGCACTCAAGCAGCTTCACAGTGAGAGTCAGAGACTGGTCCGAGGTCAGTCTAAAAGACACAATTACATGCAAAGCCTGGACATGGTTTCCACAAAAATATGAAGCATAATGTTTTCAATCAAAATCGTCATATTAGATTGCTTTCTGAAGGATCATGTGAGACTGAAGACTGGAGTAATGATGCTGAAAATTCAGCTTTACAGGAATAAATTACACTTTGCTATATTGAAAACAGCTTTTTTAATTTGTAATAATAATTCACAATTTTTACAGTAGTTTTGATCAAATATATGCAGCCTTGGTGAGCAAAAAAATATTTCATACTTATAAATGGAGGTGTAGATGGGGGGGGAAATATCATTATCTAATAATAAAGTTAATTCCTTACTTTTATTTCTATTTATATTTGCAGAGTCCATGCTGAATCTGCCATATCACATGCCAGAACCCAAAAGTATTGACCAGTTCTTCAAGAGAAGACCTCGCCCTGAGGGTCCTGCCATGGCTCTGCTCAAGTATGAGATTAAAGTCTTATCAGTTCTGTCACTAATGAACTCATTTATCTCATGTAGGCATTCATACGCTTGTGTCGCCTTCGGTTCACTTTTGGCTTGCTTAGTTTTCACTTAAAGGGATACTCCACTTTTTTTGGAAATAGGCTCATTTTACAACTCCCCCAGAGTTAAACTTCTTCTCATGTGTCGTTCACAGTATAATGTTCTTTCCTTGCCATTAACGCGTGGATAACACACGTTTCCCACGTCTCCTTCCATTAATAATAATGTGTAGTACGGTTCTGATGTATATAAACCTACCTACGTTCGTTGCCATGATTTTTTTTGATGACTGATCACTAGAGGAAAAAAAATGACGTTTTAGTCGCACAACATCAGTTAATGGAAACATTGCCGTCATTTCGAAATAGTTTTTATCAATATTTAGAAAAAATCGCAAAGGTTTTATGCAAATCTGTATAAATAAAGGAGACATGACTTGATGTAATGGTAGAAATAATCAGTATAATTTCTTTCTCACCCATCCTCAAGGTCTGCCAAGTACCAGGCTTGTATTTTAGAGACTAACGCACATCTACCCCCAGAACAAACCACAAAACCTCAGCAGGACTTAAACCCTCCAACAGAGTCGTCTCTGGATAACCATTCGTCCACAGCATCTGTGTCTCTGGAAGACATGAACTCCAGTCCTGCTAATGATGGAACAGCACAGGCCTCCAGCGAAGCACGAGGCGATCATGAAATACACACTGATGAACTCAACCCTGTGCGTCACGAGAAAGACGCTGACATTGAGCCAGAAGGCGAGGGAGTTAAACATTCAGACGAGGACCGAGAAAAGCAACCGGCTCAGACACCTTCTCATGTTCTCAGACCTCGAAGGGATAAACTAGCCAGACTCCGAGAGCTAGGCCTGGACCCGCCCCCGGTGGCGAAGCTGTGTGCAGACGAGGGGGCTTTCGTGCAGCTGGAGCCGCCACAGGAAAACACAGGTTAGATTTTGGATATGAAAATTGTGCTTTACTTAAGGTACTTGAATTTGTAAGTCTTGGAATCCCCTTCTGGGTATCCGCGGGGTCTTGAAAAGTATTAAAGGTGCCCTATACTGTGAAATTGAATTTATGTTGGCATAGTTAAATAACAAGAGTTCAGTACATGGACATGGCATACAGTGAGTCTCAAACATCATTGTTTTCTCCTTCTTACTTAAATCTCGTTTTTGAAAAACACCCCTGAAAAACAGGCGAATCTCCACATAATACCGACTATGACGTAAAAGTCGGGATCATTAATATGTATGACCCAAAATATTTGCATAATGCCAGCCCATGTTCAGTGACAGACGAGACGGAGCTGCGCAGTCCAAGCATGGCAGTTGATCAGTGTTCGGATCTACACACGAATACAAAAGTATATTTTAGTTCCTTCGTCCGAGCCTCTGAAGAAACAATGGATTCATTTTATTTTCTCTGGAAATTTTAAACCGTTTCACCGACGACTTGTTTCCTCAACTTGCCAAGTGCTAGCTTCAGGTCGAGCTGATGTGTTGTTGTTCAAGTTCAGACAGGTAATCTTTCACTTTAAAATCGTATCAGTAAGTCTGGCCAGTGATTTAAAAATCAACTTCACATCGTTTATTTTAGTAGGATGAAAAAAAATCTTATTTAAATTGTGAATTATATACAGAAAGAAAGCGATCAAAGAACAATCACAGCGCGAGTTTATCTGGACACTTGCCAAACTCGTTATGAATTCAATGACGCACGTTACTCTGCACAACTAAGCTCTAACGTTAACTGTATTTACATCATCGTGTCTGCTGCATTAGAGAGTAACGTTAGAGAGACTGCATTGCAATGATAAGATCTTCATTCTCACGATCGACACACTCACTGTCCTTTGCTTGCTCAATCACAGCAACACTTTATGTGATGGGAATAGATCTAAATACTTCAAAAACATCTCACGATTCGTTAATCTCGATAGCTGTAATAGTAAACCTATAATAGCTGTAGTAAAATTATTCGAGAGAGTTTCACATGTCATACATAGCTATTTCATATGCAAGCAGCCAATCACAGCAGAGGCCGGTTACACACAGCAGACATGCCCCTTCAAACAGAGTGTTCAAAGCAGAGGCTAAAATCAGGCTAGGAAAAATACCTTTTATTTCTAAATTTTGATTATTTTTGATCTAAAAAACATACTAACATAACGGCAACCCAGGAAACATTATAAAATAATTAAAAAAAAACAGTATAGGGCACCTTTAAAAGGTGATAAACCAATTTTGGGAAAATTAAGACCCTTAAAGTATTAAAAAATCTTATCACGACTTTATAAAGTCTTAAATTTTGAAAGTATTTTTTCTAGGGATGTAATGATTCACTCGCAACCGGTTGAAAATCGAAAAAAAAAGTGTGACTATTCAAGTCGGTTGAAATGTTAAACGAATCGCGATACAGGTTTTAAACGGCAGGAGCGTTTACTGAATAGCCTACTGTGAAGTTGTGAACCTCGCTGTACAGGCACAATAGCAGCAAGCACACACTGGCGCCGCGCGAACCTAGCGAGTGTTTTCACTTCATTCGGAAGGAACTTGAGAAAGGAACTTACATAACTGAAAACGCTTGGTTTGCTCCGCTCGCGCCGTGCCAGTGTGTGCCATAGACTGTGTGCACGCGCTGTCAAACACATGGCGACGGCCAGCGTAGATGTTGACTCATTCAAATCGGTGCTGTGGCGCCATTTTGACTCTTTGTAGACTAATAATAATCACCACCGTGAGAAGCAGATGACCTCTGTTTTCACGTAAAAGTCATTAATGCGACAAGTATGAGAGCTACGGAGATCACAAGGTGCGTCAGTGTTTCCATGGCAACCATGTGTCGTATTTATTTTACTCTCTTTCTCTCAATGTGTACATGGATTTATTTAGTTTTTAAATAATTTGATTTTAATAATCATTTTTTATCACTCTTTCTAGTTTAATGATACTAATTATCTCCTGTCAATGTGGTACACATTTTACAGCCTTTTGCTTAGTGTGCTAAGGTACCAGTGTCCTGCCTCTTGACCAGACAGAAACACTGAGTTGAAACAACCTTTAAGGGAATTTTGTTTTTCAATGTAGTTCTATTATTTGACAAATGTATTTCAAAATGAAAAATAAATGTGCAACATTTTGTTTAAGAAATAATAAAAGAGACACTTTTTCATTTATAATTTGTCTTAAATCTCATTTGTAAAAAAAAAAAAAAATCGTGAGAAATTCATATCATATAACCGATATCGTGAATCGTATCGCATCGTAAGTTGAGTAAATTAGCTGTCCAACAGTTTGAGTCCCAAAAACATCTTAAAAGTGTGTAAATTTAGTCATTTTTGTTAAAAAACAAACCGGTACATAAACTAGGATATTGTGGGTGTGTTCGTAAATTGCCTCTGAGAGCACCAGAGCGGGCAGATGGGCGGAAGTTGAAAAGCACAATGTACGCTCAGGCGTTCCCAGTGCCTATTACAACGCACCAAAATGTTTTAAGAGAAGGTTGGTGAACGCATGAACAGAATGGGGAAGTTTTTTAAAGGGTTAGTTCACGCAAAAATGAAAATTCTGTCAGTATTTACTCACCCTCATGATGTTCCAAACCTCTATGTGTTTATTTGTTCTGCTGAACACAAAGGAAGATATTTGGAAGAATGTTTTAATCAAACAGATAGATCTGTTTGATTAAAACATTTTTCCAAATATCTTCCTTTGTGTTCAGCAGAACAAATAAACACATAGGGCCATCCTTAAAAATATTTTGGTTTGCAGTAACAGCAATTTTTTTTTTTTAAAGGGTCGGTAGGTAGGTCTATATTTTTTTTTTTCCCAAGATTTAGTGTAAAAAAAAAGGTACAATTTTGGAGACGGTGATCGTGAATTTAAAAAAAAAATGCATATTGTGACGTCACTGACTGGGTCTTCAAACTGTGCATCCACCGCTAGGTGTTAATGCAAAATACGACCAGTTACATTTTAGGCTAGTCACAAAATGTATAAAATATCTATTTGTTATGCATATATACATGAGATAAGCAAAAACAAGTACAAACACATGGTCAAACAAAGAATACAATTAAACAAAGATACAATTTAGCCTATATACACAGTGCTTTAATTTCAGGAAGGTCTAAAATTAGCTACTTTTCAGTTAAGTCTGTCGCTCTCTCTGAAAAGAAATTTAATTTAGCTAGTAATCAAATGTAAAATGACACTGCATAGTTTATCATAGTTAGATTAATGCTTATTAAAGTTTAAGTTATTCATTCAAGAGCTGTGAGTGATTTGTATCTGCCTTTTGTTGTTTGATTCGCATTGGCTCAATCGTCACGTTTATTAGACTACTGCCCCTTTAAGACCGAATGCAGAACTCTACTGTAATAGATGAACGATGCACCATCATTTTCTCCCAACTTACGTCCAATTAAGACATAAACTGTGTTTAAATGAATCTCAGAGCAGGTCATTTTATATTTTATGTATATTTGATGGTTTAGATGCGCAGATGAAGCCCAAAATGAGGCGATAGCCTACTTTTCTTGTCTCGTTTTAGTGCATTTCGGAGCGCGCGTCGTGAACAACGTCTCTTGCGCAGACTTTTGTGCTTTTAATAGCTCTTTTAATGATTGAACGCGTCCGCAGTTTAGCAACAGTACAGACTGCATTTTACAAAAATCACCGATCGTGCTGATTTTGACGGTACGTTTGGGTTTTAGGAAGAAATGACAGCGCAACGCTGTGAAGGGAAGGAAGTTGCGCTAGACAGAATGCGTCTGTAATGGGTTCATCTCAAATATCTTCTTTTTATAATCTTTGAAAGCGGAAATCTAAAATACAATTAGAATAATATCCCAGATCTAAAGTGTTCCACGTTTTGTCCTCATTGTCACTCATTAAGCAGGGCTGTCGTGCTGTGCGCGCTGTGGCTCCGGGTGAGAGATCTTCTGGACTGCGAATAGCAAAATTGCATCACAGACAAATTGTTTAATGTTTTTATTATATATAGAAATGGTTGATATTCAGCCCTGTTGCCCTTTTAATACCGGGTACCAAGCGGGAACACTGAAACGAGCGAACGTACAAGCCATATAGTGACACGCGTAACGTAAAACCAATGGTGTAAACATAATCTGATGACTATGACGCCACGAGTTTTTATTTAAGAAAGAACGTAGCCTACGTTTGTTGTAGGCTATGTAGACACAAGCAACTTTCACAATACTAACTAAAATATAATTAATATTATTTTATTGAATTTGAATTAGTCGTTTGAAGAGTAAAAAAAAAAAAATCTGTCGGTCTAAACGCAGGTTACAACCGGCAAGTCGGTCGGACTAAAAGGAAAAAAAAATAAAAATTGGGTCGGCCCTAAATTGACAGGGTCGGTCGGGTTACGGCAAACAAGAATATTTTTAAGGGTGGCCTAGAGGTTTGGAACAACATGAGGGTGAGTAAATACTGACAGAATTTTCATTTTTGGGTGAGCTAACCCTTTAATAAACTTTGCTTTGATTTACTATCCCAGCCTATTTGATTTTTTTTGTATCAGAGTGGTCTATAGTCTTTATCACAATCAAAAACTGTTAAGTTAAAAGTATCACTGATGTAAATGGTTACAGCTTGAAGTGGCGGTGAGGTATTAAAAAATATTGAGATGGTCTTGAAAAAGTCTTGAAAAGGTATTAAAATTAACTTCAAGATTCCTGCATATACCCTGCCCTTGAAAACAGTCATATTTATTTAAAGGTACTTGAATTATTTAAAGATAATATACTTTTTTATTTTATTGAATAAATAAAATTCAAATTAAATTGATTTGTGTGTGTGTGTGTGTGTGTGAGACAGCTCTGAAAGCACTACAGGAACGCTTCATGAAGCACGTCCAGCCTGCTCCTCGGCCTAAATGTGAGCGCACCTTGCAGCTGAAAGTTGTGCGGAAAGACAGCGCCCCCTCAGGACAGGAGGAACTGCTCTCTGAGTCGATCACGATCACTGTCAACGAGGGGGAGGACAAGCCTGCTAAAGTCAAACCAGGTACAGGCACATAATTTTACTCGCATTTGCCACTAAAAATAGGTGTGTGTGAACTGAACTGTGTTTTGGGTTAAAAAGTAGGTCCATACCTTTTTTAATAAAGTCAGTTTTGTCAAATATAAATATCTAATTAAAGAGTCTTCATTTTGTCTTAAATTTGAGTCTGTAAAACATGAATATGGCTTAACCTTCAGAGACCGACGGCATCGTCGACGACACCACACGGCACCTCCGATAAATATTTATATTATTCGATGATAGATTTATTGATTTTCTTACCGTTTTTTCCAGCAGAAAGCAAACGAGATAGCCATCATGGGGGTGTCTTTCTAGCCTTTACAGAAGGTTTTCTATCCAGCCTGGAACTTGTGCATCCTTTTGGAGTTTTTCAGCAATAAATCCAAACGCTTAAAGGGATACTCCACTTTTTTTGGAAATAGGCTCATTTTACCACTCCCCCAGATTTAAACAGTTGAGTTTTACCGTTTTCAAATCCATTCAGATGATTTTCTGATATTTAGAAGAATATCAGTAACCAGACAGTTTCTGTTCTCCTTGACTTCCATAGTAGGAAAAAAATATACTATGGAAGTCAATGAGACCAGAAACTGTCTGGTTACTGATATTCTTCTAAATATCAAAAAATCGGCTGAATACATTTGAAAACGGTGAAACCCAACTGTTTAAAGAGCCCCTATCATAGCATTTGAAATGTTCCTATTTTTGTTTTAGGAGTTCCCAAAACAGTTTAACATGCATGCAAGCATAAAAACGAATCGGTTGCCTAACGTAACCTCGGTTCTCTCTAGATGAGGGAACGAGTATTGTGTAAGCTAGCTTACGCTATGTGAAAGATTCATATTTGCTGAGAAGTTGAAGCCAGGGAGGTTCAGAGGGAAATGCACGAGCCTATGGGAGAGCGGCGCTGAACCCGCGCCTAATGAGCGGCAGGCGCTCGCTCATTACGTCAGAGCCCGCCGAAAGGGGCGTGGCTATAGTGTATAAAAAGGCTCTCCCAAGGCTGTACGTTGATTTCTTTCAGCGTGAAGCTAAACGCTAGTGGCGCAAGCACGGCCGGGAACGCAATACTCGTTCCCTAATCTAGAGAGAACCGAGGTTACGTTAGGTAACCGATTCGTTCTCTTACGAGAGGTTCTCTCGTATTGCGTAAGCTAGCTTACGCTACGGGAACACCTGGTCAACACCGTGCGCGCTATGGAACCACTAAGCATCCCAGGGGTGAAAAACCGGGGGAATACTTAAGATGGACTGAGAAAAAAATAATGCGGCTAGCATAACGACCGTTATAGTCTAATGCATACGCCCATAAGGCGGCCGGCATAGCGGGCCGTTATCGTATAATGCATAAGCACATAGGGGAACACAAGGGGCGAACCGGTTGTGATAGAACTCCCAATAGTGCAGCTTCTTATAGGAGAGCTGTATCGTACTAGACCGCCAGTAATTTCGCCTGTAAGGCGGGGACTTCCAAGTTATAAAATCTGACAAAAGTGGACGGGGAGGCCCATCCCGCGGCCACACAAATGTCGTAAATGGAAATTCCACAGGACCATGCCCACGATGAGGCCATGCCTCTAGTGGAATGAGCCCTGATGCCCAGCACAGGGTCGGCGCTATGGTGGGGAATTCGAGGGCCGTGCCCCCCCCCTAGCACTCATTGATGCCCCTCCTACCACAGTTTCTAATACAATGCTAAATCATAAATACCAAATGTCCAGCAATCTATTTGAATAGTACATTGTGTTTAATTTGTTATCTAATTGGATCTAATATGTGTTGGTGCCAAGAATTTTCACATGAAGAAATATATCTATCCAATTCGACTTTTCATCGTAAGTGCTGTTGGACCAGCGGCAGAACTTTAGACTGGCGTGCAAGAGATTCTGGGTTCGAATCCACACTCGTGTAGCTATTTTTTTTCCCCTATCATTATAACCGATTATGTTTATCAGTGGTTGTCAAGCAGGGACATGTTTGAGTGCATTCTACTTTGTGATTTCACCGGTACGAATAGAGATTTCGCCGCAACAGATCAAGCACGCGTCCGTGTGAAGATGTTTATTGTGGCAGCGCGAGCCACAAGAGCACACTTTATCAGCACCACAGATCGCGTCAACGAGCACTTTGAGCACTTGATTTAAAAAACAACACATTTCAGCGTGCTATATCGCCTCTTATTTAACAAATGAATGCTCTGCTAGGTAACCGGAAATTTATTTCTATTGGTTACATCTGTGCCGCGAGATGTATAAAAGTGCTGGGACAAAAAGTGGTGGGGAAATTCACAAATAATAATTATAAATAATAATTATAATAATAATAAAAGGTGGTTTTTTTTTTTTTTTGCTTAAATATTTCTTAAACGGCAGTGCCCCCCCCGCTGATGACCCAATGCCCCTCCAGTAGATCTGCTCTGGCACCAACTCTGGGGCAAGGCAGGTCTTTAGAGGCGTAAGCAGAGGCGATAGAGTCCACTATCCATCTAGACGGTGTCTGTTTTGTGGCGGCCAAACCCTTGGTGCGGCCACCGAACGACAGAAACAGCTGCTCCGAGCGTCTGAACGCAGCAGCGCGTGTAGTGTACAATCTCAGAGCCCGGACCGGGCAGAGGAGATTGGCATCACGTTCGCTATCGGATGCAGGCATAGCCGATAGAGAAATCACTTGCGCCCTGAAAGGGGTACCAATCGCTTTTGGAACATAACCATGTCTAGGTTTGAGAATGACAACTGAGTCATTAGGTCCAAACTCAAGACACGTGGCGCTCGAAGAAAGCGCGTGAATGTCCCCCACGCATTTTACTGAGGCGAGTGCAATCAGAAAAACGGTTTTTAGCGAGAGATATTTTAGATTCACGGACTCGAGTGGCTCGAACGGAGGGGCTTTCAACGCTTCGAGAACTGTAGAAAGATCCCAGACCGGAACCGAAGGAGGGCGAGGGGGATTCAACGGTCTCCTCATGAGCGTTTTGTTCAAAAGCCTGAGATCTAAGATCGGCCTGAGGCCGCTGTCTTTCTTGGGCACAAGGCTGGGCGCCGAACTGTAAGGGGGGTGGCCTACGAACTCCTGAGTGAGTCTTGAAGCCGACTTCTGCTGATGAAATGGCAAACTATGTTCAGTAAAACTTTCTTTAATTTTTTATAATTCTGAGTTCGGGTCTTCATTCTTCATATCTGGTTCTGGGTCCTTAACTGTTAATCCCTAACAGTTTGGTTAGAAAATAACGGCCGTAAAACCCTGACGGTCATAGATGGCGGAACTCTCTCTATTGCGCCTTTCTGCAGCATCTTCGCTATTTCTGAGCGGAGCGTGCTAAGAGCTGCTGGGCTGACAGCGGATTTGAGCCGAACGCGGGAACGGGGCGGGCGGCGATTAAACTGTAATAGGTAGTCGTTCTTTATAATGCTTAGAACCCAAGGGGAAATGCCGGGGATGGCCTCCCACGCTTTGAAGCATGCGGCTAGCGGCTGGATAGCAATGTTGTCCTGATTGCTGCACATAGCGGGCTGAAAACTGTGTGTGGGCACACTTGTGTGTGTGGCAACGGGAATTACACTCAGAGAGGAGTTTATGGGCTGTGAGACAGAGCGAGCAGAGAGGGGACACGCGCATGGGCTCGTGGGCGTGCTTATGTTTTCTGCTACTAGAGCGGGCTGTGGCACATTTTTTACACCTGAGGCTTTTATGCTCTTTTTTGTGAACTCTCTGGGTAGCCGTAAAAACGGATTTTTGTCGCTCGCAAGCGGGCAGGGAGACCGGCTTGTTTGTGGCAGTGAGCACTACTGCAGTGGGCGAGGTGTCGGGGACTAGAAGAGGACGAAGCTTTGACGGCGGTCTGGCCGCAGCGGGAGAAGGCCGCCTTTTTCTCAGCTGTGCTAGGCAGATTTTTGCTGATCAGGCTTCAGCGTGATCTTGGGTCGAGGCCCCCGGGGAGGCGGCTGTCTGCGTCGGCTGTCAGAGCGAGAGCGAGGGCGGCCGCCCTGTCTACGCTGGGGTTGATTAGCCTGCTGAGGCGGGCGCTGTTGCGGGGTTCTGGCAGGAGGCTCGCGAGAACGGCCTGCAGAAGTGCTGGCGTGGCAGGGCAGGAACAAGTTCATGGCCTGGGTGGCTTTCTGTACCTCGGAGAAACAGTCAACGATACCCGCATGTAAAACGCATGCAGTGAAATTTGAAATACTCCTCCTAGAGCTCTGATCAAAATTCGATGAAACTCGTCAGCATGAAGTCAAGACATTGAGGATGAAAGTTTGCGAGGGGATTTTTGATATCTCAAACGGTTTGGCCATGGCGAGGAAACGAAATTATGGCGAGAAACGTGAAACAGGAAGTGTGTTATAACTTCAGCATACATTAACTGATCTTGATGAAACTTCAGCAGTTTGTTCGCTGTAAGAGGACGATCCCATGGATGTGATTATTGTGAGTCAAAGTTATAGCGCCACTGACAGCAGGAAGTGTGTCCCTTTTAAAATGCTTTGAAATCACCCTCTTATTTTTACCCGATTTGCTTCAACCTTCATCTGTATAATGTAAATACAAAGCAGATGAAGGCCTGTGAATGGATTCTTGATATCTTTGAAACTGTTGCCATGGCAACGCTTCAAACTTTGAAATTATTTTAGGATGCTTTTGAGACTCTTAGCATGCTTGAAATTGCATGAAACTCAACAGACACATCACATTTATTAGCCAGTAGACATGTGCAAAGTTTCAGAAACGGGCATGGTGCAAGGACTAAATAGCGCCACCTTTTGACAAAAGTGGGGTTGTTAGTTTTATCTGCAGTTACAAAAATCGGTTTATACATTGTACTCCTCAAGCCGGACAACTTTCTAATACATAGTCATAAGCTCGGACCAAGAGGAAGTCAGATATTTTGGTTTGAATATGGTGAACCTCTCTCTAAGCCTACGTCCCTGTATGGCAAGCCCTTTTAACATTTTAAAAGCTAAGTTTGCCTATCCGGAATTAACATTGTAGATATCAACAACGTCTTTCTGTCTAGTCGTAATTACATTTTGGATAGTTTGTATTATCATTTAAGATATCTGTAACATAATTGTGACTAGTCGAAATGACAGAGTACGGCAAAGAAAACAAAAAAAAACAATATTTTTTTATTGGTATTTTATTGCAAAAAAATTAATCTGGCATTTAATTCAATGTTTAGAATACACATAATTATTAAATAAAATCAGTTTGGTATTCAACTAAATTCAATCTTTGGCTGGAAGTGTCTCCTAGTCTCTCTTTATTAAGGGGACAATGGTTTGATTTGCAGGTATAGAGGTATCTGTTGTAATGTCTGTCTTTTGCTCCTTGTTTGCATGTTTTAGGTGAGAAACTGGTGTTGTTGAAGTCTCGCTTGCAAGAAGCCATGGCCATTCGCAGAAAGGAGGAGAGGGAGCGCAGAGCGGCTTTGCATCGTCTTGATAATGAGGATTGTGGCGACGAGGAGGAGGAGGAGGAGATGACTGAGTCAGAGGATGAAGAGGTACTAGAAATACATCAATATATTTCAGCGTTTCCCCTACCATTGATAAAGAATAACAAAATATATAAATGTTAATAATATTATTATACTTGATCTGCAGATAAAGCTCTGGTTTCGCATAAATTGACTATCTTGCTGTAGTACCTCAATTATGTTCCTTCACCACATACAGTCGTGCTCAGAATTAATGGAACCCCTGGTAAATATGATAAACTGGCTGTAAAAAATAATTCTTCATTGTTTATCCTTTTGATCTTCCATTCAAAAAAATTGGCAAAATTTCATTGAAGCAAAAGAATTGAAAGTGGGGGTAAATCACACTATGAAAAATGTTTTTCTCCAAAACACTCTGGCCATAATTGTTGGCACCCTGTTATTAAAAACTTTTTGCAACCTCAGATCTGTAAACTTTTGCCAAGATAACAGATGGCAGAAGCTTCATTTTGTGCTCCGTAACTAATTTTTGTGTTGATTTTTGTTTTGGATCGTTGTCCTGATGGAAGATCCAACCACGGCCCATTATAAGATTTCTAGCAGAAGGCGTAAGATTTTTATTTTTTATCTTTTTGTATTTGATAGAATCCATAATACCATGTATCTGAACAAGATGTCCAGGACCTCCAGCAAATAAATAGGCCCACAACATACAAGATCCAGCAGTATATTTAACCGTAGGCATGGGGTACTCTTCACCCCTGTTTGCACCAAACACATCTGCTGTGTTTGCTGCCAAAAAGCCTCTTTTTTAGTTTCATCTGACCACAGAACCCTGTGCCGTTTGAAGATCCAGTCGTGTCTGACACCTGAATATGCTGGAGTTTGTTTCTGGAGGAGCGAGGAGCATTTTTCTTGAAACCCTCTCAAACAACATGTGGGGATGTAGGGGTTGTCTTTTTTTTTTTCTTTTTTTTTAGGTTTTCTGACCCCAAGACTCAACTAATCTCTGCAATTCTCCATCTGTGATCCTTGAAGAGTCTTTGGACACTCAAACTTTCATCCTCACCGTCCATTAAGGCAAAATAGACACACGTCCTCTTCCTGGCAGAATCATAACATCTTTCGTTGATTTATAACTTCTTAATTATTGTCCTGATGGTCAAAATGGGGATTTTCATTCTTTAGCTATTTTCTTACATCCTCTTTCTATTTTGTGAAGCTCAACAATCTTTTGATGCACATCAGAACCATGTTCTTTGGTTTTATTCATTGTGATGGATGATTCAGGGAATTTGACCTTTGTGCTTCCTCATATTTAAACTCCTTGAAACAAGAAGTCATAGCTGGACAATTTCATGTTCCTAGTCACCCTGATGTACTTAAATTAATATTAATGGGAATGTACTTCAGAGATATTTTTCTCATAAAAAATTCTAGGGGTGCCAACAATTATGGCCAGAGTGTTTTGGAGAAAAACATTTACACTCACCGGCCACTTTATTAGGTACCCCATGCTAGTAACGGGTTGGACCCCCTTTTGCCTTCAGAACTGCCTCAATTCTTCGTGGCATAGATTCAACAAGGTGCTGGAAGCATTCCTCAGGGAGTTTGGTCCATATTGACATGATGGCATCACACAGTTGCCGCAGATTTGTCGGCTGCACATCCATGATGCGAATCTCCCGTTCCACCACATCCCAAAGATGCTCTATTGGATTGAGATCTGGTGACTGTGGAGGCCATTTGAGTACAGCGAACTCATTGTCATGTTCAAGAAACCAGTCTGAGATGATTCCAGCTTTATGACATGGCGCATTATCCTGCTGAAATTAGCCATCAGAAGTTGGGTACATTGTGGTCATAAAGGGATGGACATGGTCAGCAACAATACTCAGGTAGGCTGTGGCGTTGCAACGATGCTCAATTGGTACCAAGGGGCCCAAAGAGTGCCAAGAAAATATTCCCCACACCATGACACCACCACCACCAGCCTGAACCGTTGATACAAGGCAGGATGGATCCATGCTTTCATGTTGTAGACGCCAAATTCTGACCCTACCATCCGAATGTCGCAGCAGAAATCGAGACTCATCAGACCAGGCAACGTTTTTCCAATCTTCTATTGTCCAATTTCGATGAGCTTGTGCAAATTGTAGCCTCAGTTTCCTGTTCTTAGCTGAAAGGAGTGGCACCCGGTGTGGTCTTCTGCTGCTGTAGCCCATCTGCCTCAAAGTTCGACGTACTGTGCGTTCAGAGATGCTCTTCTGCCCACCTTTGTTGTAACGAGTGGTTATTTGAGTCACTGTTGCCCTTCTATCAGCTCGAACCAGTCTGGCCATTCTCCTCTGACCTCTGGCATCAACAAGGCATTTCCGCCCACAGAACTGTAATGTTAGTGTTAGTATTTTGCCAATTTTTTGAATGGAAGATCAAAAGGATAAACAATGCAGAGTTATTTTTTACAGCCAGTTTTCATCATATTTACCAGGGGTCCCATTAATTCTGAGCACGACTGTATCTAGATCACAACAATGGAGAGCATTAGCATTGTTCTTCACGTGCACAGTAACTGAAATTTAAATTTGTTTAAAGAAAAGGCTCAATAAACTATTGCATAGATAGATAGATACTGTATAATACACTATGTGTCGATATGTATTTCCTTTTTGCTTTGAACTGCTCAGTGGCAGCAAGGGATAGGTAGGAAATTATTCAGGGCTCGACATTAAAGAGATAGTTCACAAAATGACTTTTTTTTATATGTTTCAGCTTACCTCAAGGGCATCCAAGATGTAGGTGTCTTTGTTTCCACAGTATTTTCAATATTTTTAGGTCAAACCGCGAATAGTCCGCGGAGGTAGGATAGTCCGCGAAGTGTCCATTTATGTATCCTTCCTTTCACGGGGAAACGAAGGGTGCATTTGGCGTCGCTTTTGAATAAAGTAAGCCTTCGTCGCGCTGCAATGACGCAACCGGCCTTCGAATACGGCCTTCGGAGGATGCATAACTGAATTGGGACAGCCTTCATCCCACCGCGATGACGCAATCGGCCTTTAAATTCGGCCTTCGCGGATGCAGCCTTTGAATTGGGACGTCCTTCGTCACGCGGCTGTGACGCAATCGGCCTTCAAATCTGGCCAAGCGTCCTTCAAATACGGACTTCGGAGGATGCAGCCTTCACATTGGGACACAGCTATTGATTCATTAATTCAAACGATTCGTTCAAATGGTTGATTCATTCAAGAATGAGACAGATGTTTATGAATGGGTCATTGAATCTCTTTGACTCAACTGATTCGTTCAAAATGCTGAATCATTCAGTAATGAAAACAGGATGAGTTCCTGTGAGATGCGTCGTGGTTCTGCTGTGACTTTTCTTTGGAACTATTTTCGCTGCTGAAATGGAACAAAAACACCCAATATTGCTTATAAAAAGTAAGTGACTTAATCTTAACTTTTTATTGAACTGTTGTAGAATAAAATCAGAATCATTCTCTCGGTTTATTGATTCCCTAATTATTTTTTTGTTTGCTATTGATGTTCTAATCAGTCTACTTTTCCGTTAGGGCGAGTACAATTCTCTTTTACTTGTCCTTCAAAAATCCATTTGTCCCGGACAAGCGGACAAGTTAGACGTCTGGAGATACGAACCGCGGCAGGTTTGAGTGTTTTGGATTGCATAAAATAATAAAAGAAACGAACAAATACATGCCGAAAGAAGTGCTAGACAGCAGAAGAGGGGATTGGGATCATGATTGTGATTTGGGTTGATTTTTAATAAAACTAGGCGGATGGAGGTATTAGTATGTGGTGTGTGCATGCCTAATGCATGTATTTGTATGTGTGCGAATATGAATAAATGTATCCTAAATGACAAAAAAAAGACTTGTATAATATGTATTATAGTTCAGTTTGACGAACGATATGTGAACGATATCTGCCTCGTTTGTTAATAGCATTGCTGAAGGACAACATGCATCTTGCATCGTGTGCTATAAAAAGACGGTGGTGTACAAAAAGCGTAAATTTATAGTTTGCCTCAAAGTATTTTATTTGTGTATTTATTTAATTTTTATTATTTCTTTCCCAAGCTCATAAAATAAATTTGGGTCGCACATAAATTGACAGGGTCGGTCGGAAACCGCAAACAAACAATTTTTTTTTTATGCCTAATCATATCATAATACTTTTGCGCAATGAAAGATTTATAGTATTTTTTTTGTTCTGTCCTATCTATCATATGTTGCTGCCTCATTAAACAGCTGTGCTATACATTTGTGCTATATTTATTTTCTTAGTTTTATAGTAGACTATAAAATAATTTATATTTTTGATTTTTATCTTGTTTTTCGCTCTTTGTATTTTACAACAATACAAAGAGCAATGTGTGACGCTTTACTAGATTTAGTGCTACACTTATTGGCTCTTATTTGTTCCCCACTAAATGTTTTTATTTATTTTTTTCACTGAATGTTCTAATTTTATAAAATAATTTTTTCTAGACTAAATTTTTAGATATGAGTTACACACTAATCTAGTTTATATTATAATGTTTGTCATTGGTTATGATCATATTTTTTGTTGTTGTTTTTCTTTATAAGGAAGTTGTCTGTATTAAGTAGATTGTGTTTAACACACAAAAGAGTGATTATCAGTTCAACACACAGTTATAGAAATTCTACTTTATTTATTTATTTATTTTTTACCGCGTTGGTAATGGATCTGTATCGGTCTCTTTTTTTTAATTATAATTATTAGCTAACGCTACGGAGGCCATAATATTTTTGACTCGTGGTTGGCAAAAAATGCATCTCAAAATGCATCAGATTGATGCTTTAAAATATTTTCAATTTTCTTGCCCCTTAGAGGGGTAATATCCTACTCACCTTTTTCACCCCTGACCTGTTTTCATGCCTGCATTTAACTCACACACACACACAGTCACGAATGATGCTTGCACTGTTTTTTGACTAATATGAGGACATGAGTGCATGAGCTTCATCTCCAGACTCCAGATCCGCTCTGGGGTGCGTTTCCCGAAAGCTTCGTTACCCAACTATGGTTGCAAGTTCCGTCGTTACCAATAGAGTTCAATGGAAATTGCGACCAACTTACGACCATAGTTGGCTAACGACGCTTTCGGGAAACGCACCCCTGAAAGTCACTTTGTGAGCATTTGTCATGTCATAAACGCACGGAAACTGAAAGGTCTTCACGGGAACCCATCAAAGTAAGCTCAGTTTAGCTTTACAGAAATATATTACTTTTGTACAGTAGAATTTAGATATGTCTCAGTGATAAAATAATACGAACACTAATACAAATACATTTTGTAACTTTGATTGTAAGGAGTAATACATTTTTCTTCCTGCACGTTTTTTGGCAAAAAGTTTGTTTAATTGCATGTGATTAAAAGAAGTTAAATTTAAAAAAAATGCTGTACAAGTTTTATGATTTCAGTTTATTAGACATGCTTTTTGATTATTACGAATTTTAACACCACGTAGTCGTAACACGCTCCGGGTCACTAGTAGTTCACTACAACACCCCCTCCCCCTTTTCTGCCTGAATTCTCTCAATTCATAGTCATCTTTATAAAAGGTTTGCTCCATTCCTCTTCAGGGTGTTGATGAACTGTTGGGGGGTGGTGATGATGAAGAGGAGGCATTGGACAAGGAGGAAGGGGAAGATGACGTTTCGGTGAAAACGTGCCCGTCTCCAGGCTTCAAGAGCGGCTCTCCGGCCCCTGCAGACACTGATGGAACATTAATGCTGTTTGCCGGAAGCTCCTGTTCCCGGACAGGGTGTGTGTTCGCTTCACTATCCAGCTGCAACACACACTCTACAGTCCACACTAATGTAATGTCTTCTGTCCAGGGATGGTGTGAGAAGATCAGGAGCTGCTGGCAACGAAGCATACAATAAAATGGGTGAGTGAATATGGATATTAAGCACCCTCATCTTGGGTTGAAAACATTGATTTCTTAATTTTAATCTGTTCTCATTTTGACGAACCGATATTGATTCTAGATTGAATCCCAAGAATCAAAGTCTGTGTTTTGCATGAACAAATCTTCACTGAACATTATTCGTAGCTCCTGCCATCCACGAATCACAATAAGCCTCCATACTTTTGATATGAAACAAAGTCTCAGCTTTCAAATCCTGTCAGTTTTATTTATAAGTTCAAGCAATAAATGTGTGTTTGTGTCTCTTTGATGTAGCGCCTCAGTTGAACCGATCATCTCTTCCTCTTTACTAGTTTACAGCAGCAAATAAACAGTGAACATCAGAAGGAATGTGGAAAGATACAGAATAACTTCCTGAAATTAGGGATGTCCCGATACCACTTTTTCACTTCCGATACCGATACCGATGCCGCACCTTTGGCTTTTGCCGATACCGATATTAGTCCGATATTTTTTTTCTTCGTGGTCCGACGTGCCGTATACGGCCCACAGGGTGGTTTATAGGTTTAACTTTGTGAAAGACAAAACAAAACAAACACAAAAGTAAACATAATACATATCTTTGGAAAGCTGAGAAACTCGTGATTCGAACGACGTAAACCATTTTAAGATACAATCAACACAGCGGGCACAATCTGTCTCTTTGTCAGACCACCAACAGCCAAAACAAACCAACACAAACTGGAAGAAACTCACCAATTAGCCATCTGTTAGTCCACATTCCAACAAAAATGGTTTGGTTTCACTGTAAAGCGTCCATACAATCCAATTTGAAGAAGTTTTTAGTCCAAAACAATTGTATGAATAAACATCCATGGAATGTAAATAGTAGCATTTCGCGTTAGCCGACAGCGCTATCACAACTTCGACGCACTAATGCTACGTTCACGCCGGACGCGAATAGGGCGTCAGGCGCGAATGATTTCAATGTTAAGTCAATGCAAAGACGCTTTACGCGCGTGAAAAATTCCTGCGGCGCGAATGAGGCGTGGAGCGCGGCGCGGAAGACGCGAATACGCCTCATTCGCGCGTCAAGTTGGCGTGAATGGCGCGAATTGAGCGTTGTGCATTCACGCGTTTGACGCGAATTCGCGTCTGCCGCCCGAGTTGAAAAATCTGAACTTTGGCGTGAATTCGCGCCGCGTTAACCAATCAGGAGCCTAGCTGCTTGCTCACGTGGTGAAGTGTCTGGATGCTTCAATAAATTATTTTGTTAATATGACTAAATGCATGGTGGGATTATGCACAACAAAGCAAATGTTTCATCACTTAAAACATTATCTCTATATGGAGACATGTTCATTTTGTATTGAATGTTATTCATTCCATATCTAGAAATAGTATTATGTTGTAAAGACAATCAACATATGTGCATAAATTCGTGTCTGGACGTGAGAGAGAGAAAAAAAATCACAGGACAGGTTAATAACTTTTGAAGGCTGGCTCTATTTATTATCAAAACAAAAATAAATGACAGCTAGATTAGATGGATGAGGGGCCGGGCGAGGGTGATCCTCGCTCAGATGCGGGACAACAGGTCATCAAACTGGGCGCGTGACAGGCGGAAGTACCGCTGACAGCGGCCGTCATCCAGCGCAGCTCCTGGAGCGAGCAAATGGTGAAACTCGCCAAACGGTTCGGCTCCGAAGGGTCCGGTGGACACAAATATACGGCGACGATGATCCCCACGCCGCTGTTCTGCTATCCAGAGTAAATACAGAGCGGTAACTCTCTTGATGAATGCTCGGTCGACATAAAAACAATGACCGCCAACGGATTTTGATTCTGACGCGCGTCACGCGCGTAAATTTCGCTTCAAACTTTACGCGCGCCAGTTTCGCTCTTGACACGCGAATTAACACTAGTGGTCAAGCGTCAAACTAGACGCGTCAGGCGCGAATTTGACGCGCGATTCGCGTCCGGTGTGATGTGAACGTAGCATAACACTATTGATCCGTCTAACTTCAGTTGAAACGTAAACATTGGAGAAAAAAGAATGTCAAAATGGCCGCTGACCCATGAACTATTGATTGACAGGTCATTTTAGCCAATCGGCGAGTGTTAGGGGTGTCTTCTAAACTCCAACAGCCAACGAGCGTGCCTGGTGAAGATCGGTACCTACCTCTCTTTGATTGACAGTTTATCTATCCAGTTGCAATAGAGAATGAAATGACGCTATTTTCTGATAGCCAATGAATTTCTGAAAAGACTGAAATGCAGCTTTTGTGGGTGGAATCATCCGATTACATTAGAATCCGTGCGCAAAGCGAGAGTGATTCTCTGCGCGCGTGTGCGTAAACACACATAAATCATCACGTGACAGGCTGCGCCGCTAAACTGGATATCGCTCATATTTTTTTCTCCCCTCCGATCTCCGATCTAGCGTTCTGGGCCGGTATCGGCGCGATACCGATGCCGTGGATCGGATCGGGACATCCCTAATAATAATAAAATCTGTAATGTATGAAAATAAGTGAACAAATCTTTAATTATCTTCCTGATGCACAAGGTTGTTGTGGCTGCTGTCTGTTTCATACACTAGCCCTGAGAACGCTGAAGGCCAGGCCTTTTTCAGCAGAAGAATAAATTTGAATACATTTAGTATTCTCACATCAAGCTTATTTTATTGATGAACGCATTGGGCTCTCTTTTGTCTGTGGTCAAGAAAGTCAGATGAATACAGATCATTAATGTCTTTGAATGCTAATAAAGAGCAACAAAAATAAGAATAAAACCTGCAATTAAATAGTAGGAGTAACCATCAGAAAACCACAGGATATCAATCCATGTCTATCATTTCCTTTTAGAAAAGAGACTTCCCTTACAGCTGGCTTTAACGGTAAGTTCTTTTTACGCACCGTTGTAAAGGTGTAAACATGTAAAGGTGTGAATCCAAATGACTTTCGTTATCTGCATACAACGCTATGTAATAGATGTGATAAAAACACGCATTATAAATTACTTTGACAAGCTGGGTTGAATTATTAGAAATAAATTGGACACATTAAGAATCTTTTTACACTCTAATAGTTTATTTTTGCTGCGGCAAAATATGATTTTCTCTCATTTCCTTCCGAATCTAATCCCTATTAGCATCCTTTACATGTGGGAATGCTTCTAAAGCAGGGAAACAATAATTTATTTTTAGCTGTCAAACTGATGGAAAACATTTTTTTTTTAATTATCTTTGAATATTGTTAAAAGTCTTTAAATTATACAGTTTTCACCCTCTTATGTAATGTGGTGTTCTTTTTCATTTTGCTGATATACGGCTTTGGATCCTAATCCGATGACACTGGAGGATGCATTAGGATGTAAGGTGTAAATGGAATCCAGCTAAAGAATATCCAGATACTATCCGTATAGGAAATGCATAAAACCAGGAATAAAGGTGATCTTTCACATTCACTCATTTATTGTGTTAGCTGTTGCCTTGATGTGAAGGGAAGGTAAATCCTCGTTGTCTCCCTATGCAAATTCTGTCAGAAAAAAAAAAGGGTCCAGATCAGCGAAGTATGCATGTAGCGTGCTAGATTTACATACAACAAATTCAGAACAGCAGATTGGAAGGCCATTACTGCATATAGATTACATCTAATCAACCCCAAATGACACAGACATAGAGACAGAAAATTACTTATTACCATTGCATTCAGCAAAGAGAGGACTGGATTACTGAATCTAAGGCCTGTTGAAATACGGGCATGTTACTATGTATGAGGACGAAGTCAATAGCGGCTTGTGTATAACTCAAAATGTCAGATGCACTGATGAACAAACAAAAAGTAATTTCATTTTAATACACAGTCAAAAATACTACCTTAAACTTCTTAAACTGAAACTGTTGTCATGCCTAACGCTTTTTAAAATACAATGTTCTTTTTAAATTAATTACAGTGTTTTCAAACATGTTTAAAGAACAACATTCAGGTTGGATAACCCTATATAGCATAGTGTATGTTGATGATAAAACATCTGGATTTTCTGAACTGGAGTAATATATATTTAGCCATTAACAATAATTAGAGAAAAATTGTGATAAAATATCTCCCACGTCTATGAAGCACTAACCGGAAGTGACGATCGGCGAGGGAGTCTGTTCAAGTTCAAGCTCAGGTTACAATGAATGCCAATGAAGAAACCGAGTTCTCCGATGTTGACGAACATGCCCATGATGGCCAGGCATATAATTATAAGCCCTCTAGGTGAGATAGAAGTCAGGGGGAGATCGGGGGAGGAACAATGGGCAGAGGAGATAAGTAACGTTAGAGTTGTGGTGTCAAGAAAACCAGTGGCGAATAGGGCAAGTGACTTGGTGAGTTAATGTAAGTTAGCACCGTGGCTGACGCTGGTTCATACTGTATGGCTATACCTTGTTGTTTTGTAATAAATATGCTTTAGCAAACATACGTTCAACCTTGTTCTTGATTAAACATCCATTTAGATTGTCTTAATTTAAGCCAGCAACGTTTTGTTCTCATATTCTACGCTGACAGTGACTAGTCCATCCAAGCAGGTTAGCACTATCTACATTGACTAATGACCATGCCACAACATCATATAAACAATGACAATACCTAAGCTACAATAACAACAGTCTAATGGCGCTTTTCCACTGCATGGCATGGCTCGGTACAGTTCGGCTAGCTTCGCATTTGCATTTAACATGGTATGACTCGGCTTGGCACGGCTCGGCTCGCTAATGCTCGGTTTGCTTTTCGACTGCAGTTAGTGTTACCATTTAAAGCGAGTGAAATGTGTGCCAAAAACGACAGAGTGTGTGGTAACAGACGCGGAAGTGAAGTCTGCTCTCTTCATCTGCACAAAATGCACACAAGACCGAAAAGCCTTGTTTTTCCTAGAAGGAAAAAGTATGGACACAATGTTCTGACAGGCTGCAATTCATGCATCCAGCACAAACACAGTAATTTACCATTATAAGGCTTCTCTAAAAATCGAACTAAAACTTCATGTCTCTCACTACTGCTCAAACTACATCAACACCCAACAATGAGAAAGCGGAGCGCAAGCTCTTTTGTTTGCCTCGGCCTACGGCATATGAAGCCAAGTTCACACTACATGATTTTAAGCCCGATTTATGCCCGATTTGCAAATCGTTGAGTCGCCGACAGGTCAGGGTGTTATCGCGTGCAAATCGCGGGAGATTAGCGGACGATGAACACTTGCCAATCTGTTAGTATGAAAGAGCCAACAACGCAGCGAAAACGCTCGCAGACGCGTCACCGAGCCCAGAAAAATATCTAGCCTGCTAGATATCCAGAGCAGTCGCGCGACTCAAACTCAGTGATGTCATGAGTACAGCCAATCATAGCAACGCATGGGTTGAGGACACCAGGTAAATCTTAGTTTTTCTCTCTTTTTTTGTATTTTTTCCCTCAGAGCAGATCGTCGAGCAAACAGTGTGCAGCACTAGTTTCTGTCTGACGTCCATATTCACGTGACGTGTTCTCTTCTTCGCTGGGTATTGGCGCAATATTTATTTATTTATTGCGTGTTTTTTTCATGACAAAACGAGGTTTGTTGACAAGATAGAATCGTTGGGTGACAGAGTTGTTGTCAACTTGTTATTTATTTGATTATTTTCAGGATTCAGACCGTACCATAGTACTGAAACAGCTCTCATTGAGTCACAAATGATTTGCTCTTATCATCCGATCGTGGTTGTATCTCTATGCAGTGCGTTGTCAACTCGTGTAGTGAGTTACCTCCTGTTGTGGATCAATCACGTTGTGTTGTGTGAACAGTTAACAACTTGAACACTCCAGATTTCACTGAGAGCAAGTCATGTAGTGTGAACCGCACAGTTCAGCCCGACGTTTTAAAATCATGTAGTGTGAACACATGACGCGTTGCTAGCGGGAAAGGCGTATTCCAGAGCCTAGCGCATTTTCATCAAAATCTCTACATCAAATGAGATTTCATTAGTAATTTCTACATATGTGCTTTTAAAAGACCTCTGCAGACAATTTAAAATATTAATTCAGAAATAAATTCAAGCTGCATGTTGCTTATTTAAATTAAAATCCATTTTTATCCATAAAATACATATATTGATATATTTTTGCCATATACTCGGCTTCAGGCAATCTGAAAACCATACAAACCTCATGCAAAGTAGAATTTACAAAAGAATTCACTGATTTTTATCATTAGTCAAACTAACAATGGAAAATATTTCTAAAAAGACATGAATTTCATTTTTATTTTAACATTTACTTATACATTATTAAAATCAAAAAGTCATTTAGGATTATTAAAGATTAATAAATACTGTAATACATGTATTGCATTAACTAATGTTAAGTAATGGGGTCAGTTTTTGACCTAGAAGCAGTTTAGATCAGGAGTCATTAAGTGAAAATAAATGTGAGCAAGTCTGAAAAATGGAGAAAAGTCACATTATTATGCAAACCAGAACATTTTATAGAAAGTCAAACCCCTTTAAATCGAGATATTAAGAACTGAAGCTTATTAAATATTTAAGTATGCAAATTAAGATTTGTATTCCCTGCTATTAGAAAACTACGTAGAAATACAAAGCACAACATTGTTGTATTTTCCTTCGGCTTGTGGCGTCGTATCAGGCTGAGATTGTTGAATTTAGTCCAAAGAGTGTGAAGTGAAAAGCTGTTACAATATGACAGCTATAACACCCAACAGTTGGTCTTCTAACTGATGATATTTAATTAAACTGACACATAACCTCTAGCTAATGTCAGTCAGCAATCCAATCAATGACACATTACCTGCATCAGAGCTCGGCATGTACATTGCTCATACTGTGCTAATGGGTTATTTTCTTATAGCGCTGATTAGCACATGCAATTTTTGCACAAAATTGCATCTTCTAAAGACATTAATTGAGGGACAATGACCATGCATAATGTATTTCTGATGATATCTCTACAAGCTAGATTCAAATTCTTGATTTTGACATGCCAACTCCAATAGCTCACAGCTGAAGGTTTTATTGGTGTTAGCAGAGATATGAGCAATGCTTATTAAGTTTTCATTGAGTGATGCACTAATAATGTCCAGATGCATGTGGAATGTCAAACTATAGGCTAATCTCAAAATACAGTGACGCAGCATGTAACAGACGAATACAAAAAAATACTAAACATACCAGAAGATAATACAAGCCTATGAGATAAAAGTGCTTTTTGAGCATATGAGCATAAAAGTGCTTTTTAATGCTTTTTTTATAGCTTGAGTGGGGGTGGTGGATATTGGAAATAATAAATTGTTTTTAAAGGTGCATTGCGCAACATTTTATTTTAAAAAAATAGCCGTTTTCTAACCCATACATGCTTAAACAATCGCCTGATGGGCTGAATGAGCCCTTCTCTGATCACTGAGATCACCTCTATAATCCTGTACAGTAAAATAAATAAGAGGGATTCGGGCTCGAATCTGAGACTGGGCGTGACGTCATGCGCGTTCACGCTCGCCTGGCTATGTGCCTATGTCTTGCAGGTAAGTTAGTGTATTCGCCGTCATTCTCCGTATCAGAGAAGACAACTCGAGCGACACAACTTTAGTCAACTTTCCACAAAAGTAGAAGATGGATTTAAAGGAGCTGTTTAGCCTGCACCTGGTCACTTCATGCGTTTTCTGTGATCGGATAGCTTATTCGATCGTGAAAAGACCAGGTTGCCCTCCGAAACGCATTCGAGACGGATTTGAATCCGATCACTCAAACCACTTGAGGACGTGGTCTGGGCTAGCCTGGCATGCCAGACCTACATCAAGATGTTAGGTCTGGAAACTCTTCATTGAACGGCTCAATCCGAGGGGCGGGATAAACGGTTGTCTTTCAAATTCTCTCTGCACGCAATTGGATAGCGCTAAAGCCAATCAGAGCAACAAAGACTGTGACGTACTCAGCGGAGCAAGTGATAAACTTTCACCGTATCCAGTCCAGCTGTCAACTCAACATTGAACATTGAAAATAAGGGAGATTTCCCGGAATCCATCCCCAAAATAAGGTATTTTTTTTTGTTTTTTACACGACCCACAAACTTTAAAAATAAAACACTAATCATTAAAAGTCTAAAGAGTTTATAACTAGCCAACATATATGTGTGAGAGAGAAAGAGACAGTATGTGTGTGTTTGTGTGTTTGAGAGAGAAGAGACAGTGTGTCATTAAAAAAATAATATTATAGAGATTGTTTAAATATTAATATCAGCTTACGAGGGAAACGGAGGCGGAGTAGTGGTGCTTCGGGGTGGTGGAGATCATAGATATGTATATAAAGGCTAGATAGAAAGATAGAAGATAGAAACTCCGCCGTAACACATCTAGCCTTTTTATACATATCTATGGTGGAGATGATTCGGGAGAGGTCCGTGCACCTATACTGATCAGAGCACGCGCTGACACGGAGTAAAGCCTTTATACTCGACGTGACAGCACGAGCACGGGCGGCAAATATGACAAGTTGATCATTTCGCCACAGCTTTTTTTGTAACAGCGCATGCGGCGCCGGCCGCATCCGAGGATGAACGACTTCAAACCGAATATGTCCGAGCTTGCTCTGACCGTCGCAACTCTGTCATCATTATGTTAAGCCCGCCCTCTGACTCTATACACGATGTGATTGGCCCTACCAGAGTTGGGGTTTTCCAGCTCAAACGTCTATGGAGAGTTGCTAGACCACACTTTGCTGCAAAATAATTTTTGCTGCCGCTAGGGTGCGTCTAGATTTCTAGGCTAGGTCTGGGCCGTATTCCAGACAAAACTGGACGAGTGTAAATGCATCGGGTTGTTGAAAGTAGTCTATAGGTCATGTTATTTTAGTCATATATGACGACGCACATCACCTCAGATGAGCAGCTGAGCGCCTATTCATCAAGCCAGTGCGCTGCAATCTATCGCAAATCAAAGTGAAAGTAAGTCGCAGACGCTTAACACTACCATCTTCATTAAAAGTAAAGAAATGAACTGATCTTTACCAGGGCTGTTGCCGCTCTCTCTTATTGCTGTCTTTGCTGATTTTGAAATTAGCCGATGATTAATAAAATGCAACTCATATCTGTTGCTTTCGATGACGTGCACTTCATGAATTCTGTAGCCTATATAGCGCGGGAATTGAAGATCAGATTATATCCGTTTTGCAAAAACACATTTATGTGACCAGGTGTAATCGCTTTGATAAATCAAATAGCTATCCGATCTAAGAAAACGCATTGTGGCCAGGTGTAAATAGCCCCAAAGAGACCGGCTTGTCTTGTTCATTCCAAACCCCAACGCAAACTCCACGTGAGACAAAGACAATACAACTTCTGTCTGTCCAGTGCCAGGCGTCGGAATAAGACGAGAGTCAACATCGGGAAGGCTTTCAACAAACGGAGAGATCTCCGGTCTGCTCTCGGGCTTAAACGGGTCCTATACAAAGTAATAACTTATATTGTTCATGAACATGTTTTCATAATTATACAATCATACATGGATACAGTAAGCACATAAAACAGTTCAATATGGAGATAGATGGAAACAAAAACCTAAGTTTTCTACTACCCCTGTTTCCCCTCACACACACTCGAATGCCTTTCCTTTCATATATTTTAAATGACCTGCAGATACAAACTGTCCAATATGTGTACTGTACATACTTTTTCCATTACGGCAAGGGGTTTACATTAAAATGCACATAGGCTAATATGCACAGGCTTAAAACATGGTCAAGTCCTTCAGTCAAAAACAATAGAAGCTAAGTTCTCTCCAGTAACAAACACGTTCATATATAATCAGTATTATATTATTCAGAAGTGAATGTGCATGCTAAAAAAGTTAATTTGGCAGATTGTTATTCACCTGCCACATCCTTTTAAAATTCCAACGATGGCTATGATCCTCTGTAGTGGCTCTCACCAGGCCTTGTCCTGAAAAAAAAGATAAGATGTATCATCCTTGTAAAAATCGGCAGAGCAGAGCCATTAGGTTTCCCATTAACAATAATTGCAGTTTGGAGCTTGAATGAAAATTTAACTGTATGCGTTGCGACGTTCGTCTGTTAGGACAACTTAGTTTGAATAAACAACCAGACACTGATTAGCTATTTGCTCTACGTTTATTTAAAATTAACAGCAAGATGACTAGAAGTGAATGTGCTTTCATTAAATTAATCACACACAGTAAACAAATCCTTAACAAAAAAACAAAAACTTTGTGTGATTTATTTCAAACATAGCACGTTCATTGCACAGTAAACAAAACCTTAATACTAAAAAAAAACTTCGCAATGAACTGAAATTTAGACAAACTGGATGCCGGTGCGGAGACGTACACGCTCAGGCAGATTCGGCTTGAAGTCGTTCATCCTTGGTGCGGCGCCGCTTGCTCGCTGCTGATGCAGGTTTCACATTCAGGGCTAACGTTAATAGGACCGGCATAATGTTACATTTGCTAAAGCTAGACAGACTTTTATTAGGTTAATACATAACGTAACTTTACAAACGGCGAGTTTTAAGGTTAGCCCTGCTGACTCGACAATGTTAATGTTAACTTGCATATTAAAATTGTAAAATGTATAAAAGCTGCCGCACCTAACAAGCACATTTGACATATTGTGAGGAAATATAAATTATAATATATATATATATATATATATATATATATATATTTTTTTTTTAAGTTATATGAAATTGATTTAAATTGTAAAAAACGTTTGCTATTATAACATTCACACAACATGAACTGAGTAATGTCATCTTTGAGACCGTTAGTTATTACATGATTAAAAATGCATGCACAAAGCATGGCAATCCCGTCAGAAATGTGTCATAGAAAGGAAAGCACACACACACACACACACACAAAAAACCAATTGGTACACCAAAATCAAATAACCCTAAAGGGGGTCGCACACCGGGTGCGCAGCGCCGCGTCGCACAGCGCCATGTCTTCAAAATTCGAACACATTATTCTCTATGTGTGTACACACACCGGCGGCGCCATTCAGCGTCTGTCCGCGCCGCCCAGCTACGGCTCAGGACCGTGTTCAAAACCCTGCCGCGCCACAGAGCGCCATTTGCATAGTTTTATATTAAAATTGCATTTATTTGTCTCAAATCGTCGTTAATGTACATACTGACTTCACCCTGTACTGCAATATACATTTAAGCCTATTTAACATTCCTAATTTTCCTAATTCCTAACAGCTTGAATAGTCATATTGGGAAAAAAATGTAAAACAAACATAGCCTTTTTAAATCCATTTTTCAATAGGCTACTCTATTATATTAACCATACACTAACTGGGTTATTATTATTATTAAGTACCAGTCTAAACCCATCAGTGCGAAATATTATTGCATAGGCGATGTAACGTTTGCCTCACGTGGTTACATTCACGGTCGTGTAGAGCCACCTATTGGATTTACCAGGTCACAACACACTTCAGGTAATTTCTGTAGCGTAGCAGTGGAGCGAAATGGACGAAGAAAAACTCATCAATGAAGTAGGGAGTAATATGAAGGAGTAGGGAGTAATCAATGAAGTAGTTGCCTAGACAATGGATAACGTTACAACAAAATAACAGACTTAACAAGGTGATAGACACTTTTACTTGGTTAATAACGTTCAAACATCAGCTATTTTATTCACTTATCATAAAAAATATATATAATACATCCAGTTTAAACTCACCCATTTTGCAGCTCTTGACTTCTACTAGGAGTTGATTCAAAACTGAGCTCGTGCGAATTGAGAATGAGGAGTCACGTGCCTATTTGGGCGGGGTCTGAGCCATTCGGCAATGATAGGTGACGCTATCGGTTACCAGGGTTTTTATCGGTTTTTAACGCAGCAGTTACTTCCAGGGATGGTAAAACAGTGCGGTATTGCGAGAAACTCCTCTACTACCGAGCTAAAAACACACGTAATCAATACTGTTTTGTCGTGGGAATCCTACCAACATGGCGGAAAGGGGTAGGGCACTGTATAATGACGTCAACTCCTCATTCTCAATAGAATGTGCGCGTCCGGTGTGCGATACCTGTGAATTGTTCTAGACGTGGCGCGACGCGACGTGGCGCTGCGCTCCCAGTGTGCTACCCCCTTAACCCCATCAAATAATTGTACCTGCATCTGAGGGTCTTTCCCTTAATGGTTTCCAGTGATTAAAGAAAGGACTGATGAGGGTGACACGAATCTCCTCTTTCTGTGCGCCACTTCAGCAGAAGAAAGACAAAAGGACAGAAAGTTACTCAGACTTTCTATCAGTAATAATTAATAATTCATTACATTTATATAGCGCTTTTTCTGGAAACTCAAAGCGCTTCACATAGAGGGGGGGATCTCCTCAACCACCACCAATGTGCAGCATCCACCTGGATGATGCGACGGCAGCCATATTGCGCCAGAACGCTCACCACACACCAGCTTACTGGTGGAGAGGAGACAGTGATGAAGCCAATTGGTGTATATGGGGATGATTAGGAGGCCATGATGGACAGAGGCCACTGGGCAAATTTGGCCAGGATGCCGGGGTTACACCCCTACTCTTTCGAAAGACATCCTGGGATTTTTTATGACCACAGAGAGTCAGGACCTCGGTTTAACGTCTCATCCGAAGGATGGTGCTCTTTTGACAGCATAGTGTCCCCATCACTTTACTGGGGTGTTAGGACCCACACAGACCACAGGGTGAGCACCCCCTGCTGGCCTCACTAACACCTCTTCCAGCAGCAACCTGGTTTTTCTCAGAAGGTCTCCCATCCAGGTACTAACCAGACTCAGCCCTGCTTAGCTTTAATGGGCAACCAGTTTTGGGCTACAGGGTGATATGGCTGCTGGCCGCAATACATACAATAGTATGAAAAACACACTTAATACTATCCCAGTGTAGGTTTTCGAACAGTACGGGGGTAAAATTGACTTACTGTAGCGTTAGTTGGTGAATGGGTCTTTCTGTTGGGTGTTCTCTCCCGAACATCTTATTCCAATGCTTGATCTAAAAAAAAAGTAAACAAATATCTTTTCAATGTCATTATCAGTGTTTGAAGAGGTTACGTAAACATACTTCTAACGAATAAATGACGGGTTTATCAATTTCCTCATTCCCACACTTTTTTGCCTCTCATGTTAACTTACCAAAAAAACACAGCAATGTCAGATGGTACTAACACATTGAAATACGTGCTAATATCGCAACGTAGTGAAGAAGTACAAAAACACACACAGAGATAACTTACATCTTATGAGGTTGCAGTAAGCCTATGATAGTTAAATTACCCGTGTCCCTAAATGTTAGACTGTTAAGGACTGAAAAATGTTTTCTTACCTGATATCACCAACAGACCATGTACTTCCTCTGTTCATATTCCAGCTGTTGTTCTTCATTGACATATCAACTAAAATTAAAAAATTAATGCATTCGACAGGCCGATATAAAATAATCCAGGTCTGACCGAGTAATCAACGCAAAGCAAGCAGCAGCTGCTCCCCGACCGATAGTAACGGACGTATTATCAAATTTAAAATAGGTGCGCAGACAGAGCCGCGCACAGTCTGAGCTTGTTTTCACGTGACGTCACGCCACTGCGTTGCCATGGCGCGAAACACAGATGGAGGGCAGGGAGTGATTTTCTATATTTAGGAAGCACTATAACACACTCAAAATGCCTATGTTTTGCGTCGTTTATGGTTGCTCAAACCACGAGGAGTTTTTATCGTGTGCCAAAAGTTGAAAGGGTGGAAAATACAAGAAATTGACAGAAAAACACAGGGAAAAATGGCTTGCAAACCTGTGTCTGCGGTCGGGAGGAGCCGAATGGGAAAATGCCTGTGTGTGTGTGCAGTGATCACTTCGTCAAATGTGAGTTAATACATTATTTATGTGGCTTATAATTACATTATTCAGGTGCTTAAATACACTTATGTGGCTGTTTGTGTAACGTACCAGTTTGTAAAGTATGTCTGTAAGACGAGTTAGTTGCTGATATCTATAGCCTCGATGGCAGGCAAATCTCTCAATTCAGTTGAAAATCGGTCCTCTTCATAACGTAAGGATCACGTCCAACATATGTTTCGATTTTCTGTTTATACAGTATATGTCTCTTGTAATAGCGTCAAAGTAGTACAGTACAGATTTTCCTCCATCTCGTCCATTGCGCTCTTCACTCCTTGCCCTCCATCTGCATTCCGCGCGTCAACACAATCACGGGACAGTTTCCTGGAAGACAGATTAACCAATCATGCTCAAAGTAAAACGGCGAAACAACCAATAACACTAGGCTTGTTCAACTTCATGCAGCTCTGCCCAGACCGATCGGCGGCTGACTTGAAACAGTGCATGCCGGTTAGAAATTTTGTCCGACTTGATGCAGCACTGACTCCACGTGACTGTGACATATGCCATCAAAGTACCGCGAGAGCGATACGAGAGTAGCCGGAGGACTCAGCCAGCGCAGCTTCTCAAGAGCGGCTGCACGAGCTCTGATGATGTCACAGCTGTTCCACGATTCGCCGGATTCACCGCATGACAACGATCACGTGCGTTTCGTGTCTATTCTCACACCTTTAGTTCCTCTAAAGCTCACAAATCAGTATTTTATAACAGTAAACACTCTTTTCATGTAGTCGCAATGTTATATTGTGTCATGTTTATCATGTTTATCAAAATAAAACTGATTAAAAAACGTTGATTCCACGTCATTGATTATAGGCTTATTTTGAACTTTATTCTAGTTCAAACAGTATGAAGCAGTAAAGTATTGAATGAAAATGTGTCTTAAATATCTGTTTATTTGGCAAATGTTGCATTTATTTCACTTCAGCTGTGGTATAGCTAAGCATGCAAACAGCACGTGAGCGGTCACTACGGGAACCAGAAATTGTCCGACTTCACGTCTCCGTTTGCAGCTCCTCCCCGCCTGCACGCGGCTGTTCTCGCTGATCGGTTGCATCCAGCCGCAGGCGATGTCGAACACAATAGCAATAGTTTGCGCGAGTTAACATAGCTGTGCATTAAGTTTTATTTGCAGTCTGTATTATTATTTAATTATTAACTGGTCAAATGACATGACAGTGTATGAATATGTAATAATGCAATGTAAACTGTTAGGTGAGCGGACAAAATTGTAAATTCACTCAAAATCACATAAGGCAAAAGGTTTCTGCTGCACTGCTCTCTTGAGAGTAAAACTATTATTGTTAATAATGATAATAATTATATTTTAACGTATACATTGAAGAACTGTCATGATCAAACAATCATAATCTTGAGTTTATGACGTATCCCCCTCCCAAAGTCAAACAATATCATTGTTCGAGATTGCCTCTGCTGTATGATTCGTCCAATGATTGTACAACATTCAATTATTTGAATCTGCACGCACTTTCTTGATATCTAAAGCCCAGAGTACTCAAAAATACCAGAGATACCAGAGTATTCAAAAACAGAATACTTCATTTTCATATTTCATACTTCACTTCATATTTCTGCAATAATTTACAGTTTATGCAGATTTATTCATTTGTTTAACGTTCTACAGACATTTTTTAATGAGATTTTATTTTCATTCTACAACTGTAAAAATACAGAAAATATTTACAGTAAATATCTGTATTTAAAAAAACAGAATTATTACGTAGGCTGATTTAAGTTTTTTTTTTTACTGTAATTTGACGGTAAGTGTTTGGCAACTTTGCTGCCAGACTTTTTACTGTTTTTTACGATTGTTTTTTTACCTTATTTACCTGTATTTTTTTTACCTTATTTACCTGTATTTACCTTAAATTTAAGGTTTCACAGTAAAAAAAAAACAATAGTTGTCTAAATTTTAAATATGTGATTTTTTTTGTCTTTTTACATAGAACTTACTACAATTTAACATTCAAGCCAATTAAAAAAAAGAATAATCCTGTAAAAGAAACTATAATTTCTCTTAATATGCATTTACAGATTATTACTTTTATTTTATGGTTAATGTTTTTAAAAAATCTGTATTTTAGTAACATTTACATGTAATGTTAAAAAAAGCAGAAAATATCTGTAAAATAACAGTATTTTTTTACAGTGAAGGTGAAAGAGCCTCTGTGTGATGGGATTTATCTGACCATGGTCACGTGAGTCCGCTAGCTGACGGTCGGTTTAGCCAGACTAGTCATGTTTTAGTTCTAAGACTATGAGCCAAATTACTAGAGAGAAGAGCAGCACCAGCCCAGGAGGGATGAATATCTCTTTTCACCAGGTCAGACTTTTTTCACCAGGTCAGACTTGCCCCAAAAAGACCATATATATTAAATTATAATAATATTTTAGAATATTACTATCCAGTATTTTTGATGACATAACACATCACACTTGGTCATGCTTGTTTTTGACACCTTGGGAGTGAGAACAGGTTGATATGACTTGCAGTATATTTTAGATGTGTTCAATGAATCATAACTTTACTGGGCAATAATGCTGGGCAATAATGTGTGTGTCTATAGAGAAATTGAATGTCAGATATAAAATCTACCCTGGGAAATATTCAATAGAGTAAAGCGTGATAAAATGCCTCGTCTTCTATAGTATTTTTATTGTAATTCAAAAAGTCCTGGCCAAAGGTTTAGAGAATTTCAGAGTTTCAACATCCAAGATGTTGTTTTTCAGGTTTGGCTGACCTGCAATTAATTTGAAAGCAACCCTGTAAACCTGTATGTGTTTACAGGTAAAACAAAACTACATGTAAACTGTAAGATGTACTTTAGGCGAGAAGTACTGCTGATGCAGTAATTGACTGAGCAGAGAGGCATCAAGATTTTTCACAACAATCTCTACACTCGTATTATCTTTCTTCGTCTCTGTCCTCTCATCTCTACAGGGTGCATGGGTAATGTCTTGTCACCACGGTAACAAGAGCACTCATGCTCTCACTTCAGACTGACAGCGTTGTGTCCATAAACATTAACTATCCTTTGAGAGGATGTCTGAGGCCATTCTCCTAGGGTTGTTTAAAATCAGAATTTCATAATATACCCTTGTTCCCTGAGAAGGGAACGAGGCACTGCGTTGATGTTTTGGAACACCTCTGCATGAGCACGTGTGTCAACTAATCCAATGGTAAGACGGGCGGATGACATTACGACCAGGGGTGCGTTTCCCATACAACGACGTAGTTCGCTGCTTCACTCTCATAGTACGATGCATCGTTATAGAGATCAACTAGCTCGTCATGACTGTTTCCCGAAACCCATTGTCGCACAGTATCATTCAACCACGTTGGTTTCGCACATGGTGGAATAATAACTACTTTTAATGAAACTATTTGAGATCCAATTAACACTAGATTTTTTAATATAAATTACAGACATGTCATCTGAGGACTATTTCTAATTGTTCTCAGTTATTTTGCTTTATTACCAGACTCAATATTTGGCTCGTTCTTACATAGTAGAGTGAGTTCGCATATAAGCACTCTTCAAACACGGTACTTTAAATCTTTTGAAAAACTAAAAGACGTAAATTACATTTGTATGTATTCTAAATAAAAGGCACCGGTTGTTCAAGTCAAGTCAAGTCAAGTCAAATTTTATTAAGATCCCTTACAGACACAAACTGACACATACAGTACACATACAGTATTTAAAAACACAGAATAAAAAATAATAAATAAAAACCTCAATAAATACCTTTAAGAATTATTTAGAAGTCTAATTGCACTCGGAACAAAAGAGAATTTGTATCTATTGTTTTTAGTTTTTGGTAATCTGTAACGACGACCCGATGGCAGCATGGAGAACTCTGGATATAAGTAGTGTTCTCTATCTGAAATAACAGAATGGGCTCGACTCAAAACGTTTCTATTAAACACACCTGACAATCCTCTTTGCTCTTTACCTATGATCTTCCCACTGTTTTTGACTAATTTATTTAGTGAGTTTTTGTATTTGACACTGAGATTACCAAACCAGCAACTAATAGAGAAGGATAACACTGGCTCTATATAGGATTTGTAGAACAGTTCCATCAATATCTTGTCTATGTTAAAAGATCTCAGTTTTCTGAGACAGTAAAGGCGCTGCTGTCCCTTTTTACATATAGCCTCTGTGTTCAGATCAAAACGCAATCTATTATCAATAATTGTCCCCAGATATTTATAGCTCTCCACACATTCCACCTTCTTATTTTTAATAAATATGTCTTGGGAGGGATGTGTTTGTTTTCTGAAGTCAATACTCATGTTTTTTGTCTTGGATACATTGAGCTGCAAACAGGCATCATCACACCACGTTAAGAAATCGTCAACCACTGGACCATGGCATATTTCATTGTCTTCTAAAAGACTCACGATAACAGTGTCGTCTGCAAATTTTAAAAAGTACCTATTTTTATATTTGCTTATACAATCATTTGTATATAAAATATATAATAAAGGAGACAAGACACATCCTTGGGGAGAACCTGTAGATGTTATCAGGGGAGCTGAGAGACAACCATTTACTCGCACTTTTTGAGTTCGTTCAGTTAAAAAATCTAAGACCCAACCAACCAAGTTAAGATCAAGACCAAAATTTGTGATTAACTTGTCGGCTAAAATATGTGGTTGTAAAGAATTAAAAGCAGATGAAAAGTCAATAAATAAGAGCTTGGCATGTGTTTTATTACCCTCTAGATGCTGCAGTACCATATTTAGGAGAGTTGCGGTTGCGTCTTCAACACCTCGCTTAGTTCTGTATGCAAACTGTAAAGGATCTAACAGATCCTTAGTTTTACTTAACAGTTCATCTTTTACTAGTTTCTCAAAGCATTTCATTATGAGGGATGTTAATGCTATTGGCCTAAAGTCATTTAATGTTACAGCACGTGAAGTTTTCGACACTGGCACTACAATGGCTTCCTTCCAAAGTTTTGGAACACTCTGGAGGGCAAGTGATCTTTGAAAGATATTACAAAACACTGGCGCTAATTGTTCTGCACAGACCTTAATTAAACGCCCTCCAATTTTATCTGGACCGGGGCTTTTTTTCACATTACAGCCCTTGAAGACTTTCAACACAGACATTTCATCAAAAAAATTATAAGAACAACCATGACTCGTTTTAGATTTCATAGACTCTATCACAGGACCAAATTCAGGGACATCGAATCGTAAATAAAACTTATTTAGGTCCTCTGCCAACTGACTACTGGAGTCATACCCTGGTAGTTGAACTTTCTTGATCTCACACCCTTTAGTTCCGGTTATAAGTGTCATCCCTTTCCAGACAGACCCCAAATTGTTCATACTCAACTCTTTCTCAAGATTTATTTTGTAATTTAACTTAGCTTTTCTCACTTCTATTTTTATTTCCTTCTGCAATTGAAGTTTTTTAACCAAATTTCCCTCGTGAAATGCTCTACATCTTTCATTCATAAGTGCTTTGAGGGAATTAGTAAACCATGGCTTATTGTTTGGAAATATTTTAACTGTCTTACGGGGTATAAGCGTCTCTTCACAAAAGGAGATATAGTTACTAATGACATCTGTAAGGTCATCTATATTTGAGCAAGAGTCATAAAAAACATCCCAGTCCGTACAATCCAGACATCCTTGCAAGGACGCAGTAGACTCCTCAGACCACAAGCTGATATTCTTAGTCTGTGGCCGTACTCTTTTTAAAACAGTTTTATAAACAGGGACGAGTAGGACAGTGTTATGGTCCGCCGACCCCACTGGAGGCTGAATAAAAGACTTGTATGCATCCTTAATTGTTCCATAACAGAGGGCAAGAATTTTATTATGACGTGTGGGGCAGGACACATATTGATAAAAATTCCGCAAACACTGCTTCATGGGACACTTATTAAAGTCGCCCAGGATCAGATTTGGAGCATCTGGAGTAATAGATTGCAGTCTGTGCACAACACTCCCGAGGGTCTCTGCTACATTTGCTTCATTTGCTTTCGGATGTATGTAAACCACTGTAACAAAAAGTTGAGGGAATTCACGGGGCATGTATTGTGGTCTAAGTGATACAGAGAGCAGTTCAAGGTCTTTAGTGCACACTCTCTCTCACAGTAACAGATCTGCACCATTCTTGGTTAATATACAGACAAATGCCTCCTCCTTGCTTTTTCCCCGTAACTAAAGGACTGTCTGTCAGTTTGCTTATTTTGCTCAAGATAAGGATTTATTACATCCAAATGTCATGCAATATAGAAACGGTGTCTCTAACCACAGTTCGAGAGCTGTTGTTCAAACCACACAAATTTGCGATGCTGTTTGCGAATGTTCGTTGGAACGATGGTTTCGGGAAACACCAACTCGTTGAACTATGCTGATAACGACGGAACTTGCGACCATAGTTGGCTAACGATGCTTTCGGGAAACGCACCCCTGGAAAGCATAAAAGCACATCTGGAATGACCGTGTTTGCTTCAATTAGACGAAGCAAGTTGATCGCAAGGATGAAGAAAGTGTGGCAGGGCAACATAGCCTCTCGTTCAGTTTTCAATGAACTCTGGTGCGAATTTCAGGCCTCTGCCTCATAGTGTCACTAAGAAAACGTGTTTCCAACAGGTTGCTTCCCACATACACAGCACCCAAAGGGATGTGGTAAGCAGCTATGGGCACCTTGCAGAAACTCTAGCAGTGAACCAACCGGGCAATTAACTGGATCCCACTGTCACATTCTGCACAAAGAAACGAAGACTGTCCAACTTCAAGGCATAACGTTTCCTCATGGACAGAGCTCTGGAGTGAAGTATGGTCTCCACAACCTCAGTTGAGAGACTTGAGTCTATGAGTTGGACCCCCACAGAGACCAAACCCACAGGTTCCGTTTTGAGTGTGATGCGATGACAATGAGCTCCCAACACAGGACACTGGGTCAAGAACTAAGGCTTCCTCCATATTACCAAGGCGCGGAGACACCTGCACATGACCATGATCAAACGAAGTGGATTCCCCCTCACCATTCAACCCGGTCTCATCCCAAATCGTCATATAACTGACGTTTTGGGACGTCTTTTGACCATACGTCAATATTCGCCTTTTTAGGGCCCCCTTAAACGTCGGTAGATGAGGTTATGGGATCCTAACTCTACCCCATACCTAAACTTAACCCTAAACCTAACCCGTCACCTAACTGACGTTAAAGGTAAAGCGTCAGTTGTATGACGGCCCGGGATCGCCATCTACCGACGTTTAAGGGGGCCCTAAAAAGGCGGATATTGACGTATGGTCAAAATACGTCCCAAAACGTCAGTTATATGACGATTTGGGATGAGACTGTGTTACACCATTGGTCCTGAGCCACCACTGCAAGGGTCTCATGTACAGCAGGTCAAAAGTTATTATTTTGGGCGTAGCTGCCATCAGACCCAACAGTTTCTGAAACTGTCTAGCTTTATCTCTCTTTTACAACTGGGATGATCGCAACAACACGAGCAGGCGATATGACACCCTGCGTTGTCACTGAATCCCATAGCACACCAAGAAAAGTGATTCTCTAAACTGGAGAAAACATGCTCTTCTTGGCATCCAGTCTCAACCCCAACTTTTGCATGTAAGAGAGAACTACATATCGATGCCAAGCCACCATCTGCGCTAGAATAATGCCCCGTCCACACTACTGCGTTTTCGTTTAAAAACGGAGAATTAAAACGAAAACGATCTCCGTCCACACTAGCGTTTTACCTGCGTCTTAGAATTTATCTCCGTCCACACTAAAGCGACTGAAAACGTGGATCACGTGACCATTCACCAACACTGGGCATGCGCGCGCCGGTGTAAACAGTGGTTGGCGAATCAGGGAAAGATACGTCATGACTGATGACACCCAATCATAGAGCCGAGCGTGAGCCTCTGCGTCATCGTTTGTAAACTCCTCCGTTTTGTCTCGTCCACACTAAAACGCCCTCCGGAGATTCAAAACGCAAAACGCAGCTGCAGCGTTTCTAAACTTCTCCGTTTTAGGTCTTCGTTTTTCCCGTTTTAGTGTGGACGGGAGGTGCAAACGTAGCAAAAGGTCTCCGTTTTTAAACGAAAACGCAGTAGTGTGGACGGGGCCTAAGACAGTTGTCTATATAGTTCAGAATGAGAATTCCCTGCAGTCTGAGCAGCACCAGAGCTGCATCCATGCATTCCGTGAATGTGCGGGGTGATAGAGCTTGGGAAGAAACTGGTATTGGTACTGTATGCTTCACCCCCAAAAGCAAACCTCAGTAAGGAAGGATGGAACCATGGAAGTATGTGTCCTTTAGATCCTAGTATGCTTAATCCCAGACTAAAATGCATGTTTTATCTGTTTTAGCTGAAAGCAACTTTCAATTACATATTTTAAGATATTTCTGTGCCATTGTTTTGTCTCAATATGAACTCCAGTTATGTTCTTTATTTCTCGGCACATTTATAAAGGCTAAAATGTAATTCCCTAATGAATCTAAAGTCTAAGCTTGACTTCTAAGCCCTGTCTGTGAAACTTACAAGTGTACATCCCATTAAGTTTTCCACAAGGATTTGTTTGAAAGCTGTTCAAACAATCCATTGCTGTTCAAAATCTTTTATTTGTGTGCTCTTTGTTATGCATTATTTAAGGCCTGTGGTAGTATTATGCTATTTTTGGAGGGAAGCTTAGACAGTGTTATTGTGTGGTTGTGAGTATAAGCAGCAAACCACTAACATTTCATCAATATTGCACCCTGATTCAAATGACAAATTTAGACAAACATTCAGATGTAGGTGTATTTAAACATGAAAAAATAGATCTTGCTCTGTGTGTCATTAGACTGGAGTGTTTGTTTTCATTATTTGCTTTGCCACGGCTGTTTTAGCTCTGGTTTAGATGTCTGTCACTGTAGGCTTCACTTACATTTGCTTTAATGTTAGCCTTCTTGTCTCTACTTCTCTCAAGCTTTGATTCATTTCTCTTTTAACTATGCTTTTCACCTTGGCTCCAGTCTTCTCTGACTGTCATGCAACCAAGCTGTACACTTTTTCATGTATATGTGTGCTGCAAATTTCCATTTATTACTATTATAGGTATTTTACATTTACATTTAATTTAGCAAATGTGAGTACCCAAAAGCAACTTACAAATATTACAAATGAGATGTTTTACAGGGCTGATTATACTTGAAACCTCCAGAGGAAAGTATATATTTCTTAGAAGTTGCCCTTTCATAGATCAGGGGACTTGAGTCATCTGTTATACTCAACATATAGGCTCAATAGAAAAATGTGCTTCTACTTACATGCAATTGCACTGAAGTTTGAAATGAATGCTAGTGGCAGTTAAACACCAATTAAAATAAAAATAGCCTACACATTAACTATTATTACAGGCAGAATGACTTTTCCATAGTGGATGATTTGTAAACTAATGCAGTTTGACATTTACATCACATAACCTGCTCCATGCTGTTTGTGATGTGGAGCGCTCTGGTACATGCCCCTTGAAACATGAGCTAAATGACTCAAGCCAAAATGCCATTGGTGCTTCAGAAAATGCGTTTTTAAACTCTAGTGATAGCTCAATCATCAACAAATCGTTAATATGACTTGTGAACAAAATTCAACATCCCATAGGTTCTGTACAGAAAACAGAAATGATTATTTCACCTCTTGAGTCTGTGGGTCTGAGTCTTTTGTTTATCCTGTGACAGCCTCATTAAGGCTATGCAGTCTGTACTGGGAACATGAGTATTTCACCTTTGAGTCTTCGAGTCTGAGTTGTTCATTTTTTTGTCACGAGACGTGACGGCTGTTTTGGAAACTGAAATAAGATAATTCCCAACCTTCCTTAAAAACAATGTGATCAATGTTTGCGTAAGTTAATGTGTTGGGAATTTGGCTACATGGAATGTTTCAATTATATTTTGCTGAAGTGAACCAAATAGATGAATTTACTTGAATGCAAAAGGAACAAATCTTTTTTTTTTTTTTTTTCATCAAAACTGAGACTCAAATATTCAAGTAAAATGATACGAATTTTCCATCACTAAAACTCACATTTTGTTGCTATGCATCTCCATATTTCTTCTTCTTGTGTTTTTTAAAAGTTGGTAAACCAGTGCATTACTTCCACCAACTAAACTAGAGTGTGGAAGTGTCAATGCTTAATAAAAAAAAACAAACAAAAAAAACAATCATAATAAAAAAGTTGGAAAAATAGATCATTTCTTGTTTAGATAATTAATTGGAGCTATTCTGATGTAACCCTGTTGAAATATATTCATTTGACTAATATATATATATAATTTTGAATAAATAATTTCATAGTTTTATAAATAGAATTTAAGGTTAAAAAGATTAGATTTATTGATCAGCAATGAAGTTACGATTTTGCACATTGAGAGAAATGCCTATTGGGTAATGTTCATGGTTTACTGAATGCAGTATTTAGAATATTAAATATTTGTTTGGTAATTATATATGTGAAAATACTTTAATGATGCTTACAAGAATAGGAAGAAAGAGTTTCTGAAAGTTTTGTGAATGATCCAATTACAGTTGAGGTCAAGGGGTGGGGGAAGAAAAAAAAGCATCGAAGAGAGAGTAAAACGCGTGTGGTTTGCGGAGAGAGAAACTCGGTTAATGATAATGAACTTCACCAGTTTAGTTTAGGACCCTTGTGAAATACTTTAATGGTGATAATTCTGTCTGTGTGAGTGACCTACCGAAACGATTTTAAGTTAGCCGCTGATATAGTGGTTATGTTTGTGCATGGACTTTTCTATGACCAGCAACCTCAATTAGTTAAAGGGTAACTAAACCCTAAACCAACTTTTTTTTAGTAAATGATCTGTAAGAATGGGGCTTTTTCAATGCTGATCATTGATTCGAGTAACTTTTTTGACATTTGGGTATAAAGTGTTTTATTTCTATAATATATGGTGTAAAAACGTCTTAGTGCTGCCCTCTTCAGGTTGAACGGTGGCTACTGCAGTTGAATTTTCCTATTGGATGTTTCGGTTCTTCGTGACGTACGCAGGTTTCAGCTCACCACGCCCTTGGTAAGAGCTACCACGCCATTGCTAGGAGAGCTACCACGCTCTCGGCAGTTTAAAAATAATCTTATTTCGTTTTGGGTGGCCAAAATTGTTGCTGCATACCCCTCTGAAACTGGGTAGTTGCGCCCATAGGCGTCATATTTTCTTGCTCAGTCAACGAAGTTACTCCTTCCTCCAGATCTGAAACAACTTTAGAATATCTAGGTCGTAACTGGTCTCCACAAAAAGTCTCTTAAGCCTTGAAATTGTTTCTGAGGATGTTATTTTTCCCATCTTGAACACCTCTAACCACTTAGAGAACGCATCTACAACAATCATGAACATGTGACCCATGAACGGACCAGCAAAGTCAATGTAAATTCTTTTCCAAACCTCTCCTGGAAATTCCCATGGGTGTAAAGGAACCAGTCTTGGCATGCGCTGCTCCAACGGACACTTGTCACACTGCTTGCAAGTCCTTTCAACGTCCACGTCCACATTTGGCCACCACACATACTTTCTAGCAATGGTTTTCATTTTCACAATGCCAGGATGTCCATCATGGATCTCTTTTAAGCACTGCTGTTCTCAACTTTGTAAGCACCACCAATCTTGTACCGCAAAGAACACAACCTTGCTCCACAGATAGTTCTTCTTTTTATTGAAGTATACGTTCATTCCTTCGGATACTTCTTTTGGCCATCCTTCCATGATGTATCTGTGCAACTTAGATAATTCTGCATCTTTACGTGTCATCTTGGAAATCCGTCTTGCACTCAGTGGTACATCCTCCAGATGCTCACAAATCAATGCATGTAGATATGCTGTCATCGTTTCTGTTCCTGCATCAGTAGTTTCTGGTAGCGGAACACGAGACAATCCACCAGCATTACAATGTTCCTAAGATCGGCGGTAGGTTATATGATAATCATAAGCAGACAATATGATCGCCCACCTCTGTATCCGCGCTGCAGCCATTGTTGGAAGTCCTTTATGCTCCCCAAACAATGTAAGCAAAGGCTTGTGATCCGTAGTCAGTTTAAACTTTCGCCCCCACAGATATTGGTGAAATTTCTTCACTCTGTAAACTAAACTCAATGCTTCTTTTTCAATTTGAGAATAGTTCTTTTCTGCTTGTGAAAGTGTACCTGAAGCATAAGCTATCGGATGCTCTTGAACATCAGGTGTGGTGTGTTGAATGACAGCTCCGATCCTGTATGCTGAAGCATCACATGCTAAAGAAAGCGCTAAGTTTGGATCATAATGAATCAGCACTTTGTCATTTATCAACATTTCTTTACACCTAACAAAAGCGCTTTGCTACGCTTTACCCCATCTCCACTTTGTCTGTTCTTTCAACAGGCTGTACAAAGGAGCTAACACAGTACTTTGCTGTGGTAGGAAACGCCCATAATAGTTCACTAGCCCCAGAAAACCTCTACGCTCCTTAATGCTTGTAAGTGTAGGAGCATCGTGCACGGCCTTAACTTTGTCTTTCGAAGGATACACTCCTTTTTCATTCAGTACGTGACCAAGGTACTCAATCTGTGTCTTTCCAAAGTCACATTTGGCCTTTTTTAATTTCAGGCCATTTTCTTGCAACCTCTGTAGAACTCTGTCCAGATTCATCAGATGCTCAGTTTTGTTCTTACCCATCACCAACAAATCATCCAAATAGACTACAACGTTGAGATCTTTCATCACGTTTTCTATGATCCTTTGGAAAATGTTGACGGCAGAATTGATACCAAAGCACAGCCGATTATACACAAACAAACCCTTGTGTGTATTCACCGTTGTCGATCACGCCCCCTCCTGCCCTGTCACTCACTGCATCAAGGCAGGGCTCGGCAAAAGGTTAACATAACATATTATTGGCTATGTTACGTGTTTTGGGGTGTTGAAAAGAGTGTCTCTTTTGTGCGCAAAGTTACATTTGGCTTATCTTCACAGAACACAGATTACCCAGACAGCAAACTGACATTGAATCAACGTGCACACGACGTCTCTCATGACATTGAAACAACGTTGATTTTGCTAATCGAATTAACGTTGAACCAACGTCAGACGCGGCATTCTTCAAAGGTAAATGAAAATCGAAAATTGGTTTGCTTTTATAACGTTGAAACAACGCGTTGATTTCAAGTTGATTTTCCGTTAGTTTTGAAAGAATGACGCGTCTGACGTTGGTTCAACGTTAATTCGATGAGCAAAACAATGTCAGATCAACGTTGTTTCGATGTCATATTTCCACGTTGATTCAATGTCAGTTTGCTATCTGGGTAATAATCTTCCGTTTTATTTAGGCAAAACCTACAGCAATGTAGAGCTCTAAAAGATTCAACATATCCAAAAAGGCAATGCAAAACGAGATTGTCTCCCATTACTTGGACAATGCTGCCACACACAGAACCACCAAGACCTTCTATTCCCCTGCTCTCAAGAACTTCAATGCCATTGATAATAGTTTCCAATATCACATCCTGGGCATGGAAAAGTGCACATAAATGTATGTTTGCTAAAGATGAATTAAATGGTGGTTGAAAATTTCTCAGACTAAAGTATATACCCCCCAATTTGTGAATTCCCTTCTTTCACCCTAATGGATTGGCAGTCTCGAAATCATCGTAAAACAGTTGAATTTGAAGTGCATTTTTTTTTCAGTGGAAAACAAGGGATGGCTCCTAACACACTGTCCGTCTTCAATATCAGTGTAAATGCCATCTTTATTTGGTATGCCTGACCTGAACTTGCACAAGGTGTTTGGATGCATTTAAAATGCTCTTTAAGGTTTGCAGAACTGGAACATACGAAAACCTGTCAGTCACTGGACATTGCTCATATTCCAGTAGTTTACAAGTAGCCACAACTGCATCCTGGAAAGTACCATCTTCAACAACTGCATTTTGAACAGTACCATCTTCAACAACTGCATCCTGAACAGTACCATCTTCAACAACTGCATCATGTAAGATAACTTCATTACTTCTTTCATGAACTCTATTCAAATGTTTAGGGAAACCTGAAAACATACCAACTTCTACACAGCAACCTGCTTGACCACATTTAAGACGAAGTTGATTTGCCAAACAACAGTCCATGAATTAACTTAAGATGTCGGACCAGCACATTTGTGCTCTCAAGGTCGCAAGAACAAACAAAGCAGATCATTTTTTTTGCTAACAATCAGCTCTCAAATACATGAATCTACCTCTGAGCTCAGCAACTCTTGGACTCTTATTGACCTTGCCAATATTTATCTGAAAAACAGTTGTCTGTACGAATGTATGCATGTTGTGAAGCACTTTGCTGTAAGATGCACCAAACACAAAGTGGGCTTTGAACAGTTCATCAAAGGCACCCAGACCACTCACTGATTTGCATACAACGGCTTTCTTGTCGAGAATTATGTAGTATGCATGAATGTTGTTTTTCTTTGTCCCCATGGCGAGCAGGTATAGTTCCTGCCTAAATTTAAAAAAAAAACAAACACCCAAAGTCAGCTAATTGCCTCTTCTCCTTACATCAGTTTTCCAAATACAGTTAACTGTCATATTTTAAGGCAGACAACAGAAAAATCCAAATTTACCTTTTTGAAGACGACTGCATGTTATAAAGTAATATTATTAAATAAATAAGACAATTTAGTTAATGTTATTTAAAAAAAAAACAATCATACAATTTATACATATAGTATAGCCTACAGATTTTGTATGAACAGTGAACTATTATATATCTCTGTTAGGCTATCTGTTTATTAGCCAAAAAAAGCACAAGGTCTTGTAAAAATCATTTATTTTTTTATTTAAACAAGAATGAGACTGATTGAATATGCAAAAAAATAAAAATAAATAAATAATAATAATAATAATAATAATAATACATAAACAAACTTAAAAATAATAATAATAATAATTTACTTTTTTTTTTTACATAATACATAATTTACATAATTAAAATTATACAACTTTACCATTTAGGCTAAAGCAGATTTGGTTAAATTTACTGAAAAAAAAAAATGTGAATCAAAAGTTAAAATAGGCCTATATTTCGCACATATACATATCTTATATTTCAGTGTAATAATATGAGCACCTCAAAATAAATGAGGTGCGATGACGCTGATCATTTGTACTATTCTATTGAGGAATTAGATGATTGAAGAGTGCTTCTTTTTGCACATATTGATAAAATAAAATTACTGCTATAGCCTAATAAGCAAAAAGAAGCACTCTTCAATTGTCTCATTCCTCAATATTGTGTCTACAACCCCTGTACGTGTCTATTAGGCTTAGATCACATAAGTCATGTAATTGTTATAACTATTAGATGTGTGAATGAAAGTGTATCATGTTTTCCTATCAGTAAGATCATATGTTCTTAATTCAGGAGATTGCTTGATTGAAATCTGTGTAAAATGTATTTAACAGTTTTTGTTTATTCATGGGGGGAAAAAAAGACAATCAAGTTTGGTAGAGCTGATCAATGATGGGTCATTTAATTTGAATATCCCCAACTGAGCAAGCTAAAGGCAACAGTGGCGAGGAACCGAAAAACTCCATCAAGTGACCCGATGGTGTCCTAAAACTCCATCAGATGACCCAATGGAGAAAAAAAAAATATTGGGAGAACCCAGGCTCAGTCGGGGGCCAGTTCTCCTCTAGCGTTTATGAACTAGAGGCCAAATTTACAGTAACTGTAAGATAAAAAATGTATATGAATGCCTGGCTAAAAAAATGCGTCTTTAGTCTAGCTTTAAACTGGGAGAGCGAGTCTGAGCAACGAACAATATCAGGAAGGCTATTCCAGAGCTTCGGAGCTAAATGTGAAAATGCTCTCCCTCCTTTGGTGGATCTGGATATCCTAGGAATGACCAGAAGCCTCGAATTTAGTGATCTTAAAGAGCGTGATGGGTTGTAGGGCGATAGAAGATCCGTAAATAGACTGGAGCTAAACCATTTAGAGCTTTATAAGTCAAAAGCAATACCTTGTAATTAATACGGAACTTTATAGGTAACCAATGAAGTGATGAAAGAATCGGGGTTATATAATATAATCATATTTTCTTGATCTAGTAAGAACTCTAGCAGCTGCATTTTGTACTAACAGATTTCTTATTGAAGATGCAGGAAAACCATCAAATAAAGCATTACAGTAATCTAGTCTCGAGGTCATGGATGCATGAACTAACTTTTCTGCATCAGAGACAGATAGCATGTTACGTAGCTTAGAGATGTTTCTAAGGTGGAAAAAGGCTGTTTTTGTAACATATGAAATATGCTTTTTAAAAGACAGGTTGCAGTCTAATGTAACACCCAGGTCTTTTATTGCAGCGGATAAAGTAACAGGGCATCCTTATGTTAAAGTCGTGCTGCGAAAGGTTTTGTGGATGGTTTTTAGAACCGATAAGTATTACCTCTGTCTTGTCTGGATTTAATAAAAGAAAGTTACGCGTCATCCAATCTTTTATATCTTTAACACAATCTGTCAATTTGGATAATTTAGCGTATTCATCTGGCCTTGATGAAATATATATATATATATATATATATATATATATATATAACTAATTCCATGTTTCCTTACAATATTACCTATAGTGGCAGCATATATATTGAGAATAATAAAGCGCCTAACACAGATCCCTGCGGCACTCCATGAGTTTGCCGAAGTTATGATCGATTTTTTTCCATTTAAGTAGACAAAATGGTAGCGGTCAGATGCGGTCAGATGTCATTGCCCGGGCACCACCTGTCCTGGTTCCTCATCCATTCTCGGTTGGAGGTATGAGTTTAATTGACTATTTAGACTAGTAGAGATGCGTGATTTCATGTAAACAACTATTCTGTTTTAGCTTTGAGGATGAATCACGGCTGTTGGAAGCTGCTATTCCCCTCTGGCATTCCTCTTGCGCGGTCCCGCGTCTCGTGATGCGTTGGAACTTGAGGATAAGTCGCAACTGTGTGCTGTTGTTACTCTCCTTCGGCGTTCCTCATGGGGTAGTCTTGTGCACGTGACGTGGATGCTAGACTGTTATAAAATGAAGGAGGAATAGACTGGTCAGTGACACCTGCGGGGCAGCGCTGTTTGACGCTGCTGCTTTTAAATTCAGTTTCTCGCCCTCTCCGATAACAAACTATTTTTCTCAACACGTGTATGCACAGACTGCGTTTTATTGGACGCCTGTTCTTCGGGGCTTCATCGTGATCGCTGGACGTCTCCTAATTATTTGTTTGTTTGTTTGTGGGTTTTTTTGTTTGATTTGATGTATTCATTTTTATTTCTCTAACTTTGTTAGGATATTTTTGTCATTCGAGTTCTCGACTGAATGTTTTTGATTGGTTTACTGTGTCAGTGTTTTTTTTAGTATTGTATCTGTTTGATGTTTGATTTGTCAAAGGTGCTGGTAGAAAGTCAGTGAGTTTAGTAAGCCAGTGTGGCACCAAATTCTGACTTTCATCTGTGGTAGTATGTTTTTGTTTATTAGTTTTAATGCGATTGGTGTGTGTTTGTAGCAAGTGTTCTTGCTGTGCATTGAGTATTGTAAATTTCTGCTCTCATTACAGGAGCCGAGGCTTCAAGGCAGGCCGCTAGTAGGCCCTCACGTGCTGTGGTGGAGGTTTTTCACTGAGTGCTGTGCGTTCATGGTTAATCTTATTGAAGTGTGTGTGATATCCGTGCACAGGGTGGTAAGAGTGATAGGGGCCTGGTGCTCACTAAAGTATTGTACCCGCCATTGTTAAGCCTCGGCTCCCTTCTTGACGACTTGAGTGTTGTCTGATGACCTGGTCTTTTCATGTTGTCTTATGACTGTTTTTGACTATAATAAAAATATTTTTGTATTTTCGTATTCATGTCTCTGGCCCTTCCTTGATAAGAATGTTCCTGTGCCCTTTTTGTGGATATACTAAATTCATGAGACTCAATAGTTCCCTGTTCAGCAGGGTGGCGTAGTCGTGCATATGTAGTGCTCGCTCCCCTTGAGCGGCCTCCTGCTACACAATGTAAGCAAAAGTGAATTAACGCACAGCGCGCACATCTTTAAATTCGTCTATTCCTTCCCATCAGACATGCATTTAATGTTTAAACAATCTTTGTGCAGTTTACAGACACTTTTCAATAACGTGATTAGAATGAAGCACTTATGATAAATGACTTACTGCATCAGCTAAATCTGTGCTCCTCAAAATGAAACTGTAACTGAGGTAAATTTTTTCCAGGATCTCCTCACTGCGCAGCAAGACGAAAGGTTAGGACAAGGTAATAAATGACTTTATTTAAAAGAAGATAATTTCATCTTCATAAAGAGAGATCTTTCGTGTCACTTTAATTCTGCGTTTGCAGCACAGCAGAAATAGACATGGTGTGGAAACGATCTCTCTACACTATCTCACGACCTATTCGACGAATGAATAAAAAGTGTCTAATTCGTACTAATTCGTACGACCTCACTCGTACGAATTCGTACAATTTGTCTAAACCCACGTGATGGGTAGGTTTAGGGGTGGGGTAAGGGGTAGGTCATTCGTACGAATTCATACGAATTGGCCAATTCGTAAAATATGTACGATTTAGCAAAATCATACTAATTCGTACGAGTGAGGTCATATGAATTGTTACGAATTAGCCACTTTTTAATTATTTGTCGAATTCGTACGATTTGGTCATGAGATCGGGTTGGATCTCTGCACTGCTGTATAGACCTTATGCACCAGAGAAACGTGGGCGCCGTCATCTTTAGAATATTGTCTTTGAACGTCAGTTTTTGCGGTCGCTCTGTATATTTCTATGGCATCGCTGTCGAGGAGTAATTAGCTGGTGAAGTGGATTTACTTATTGTAGAGTTAACAAAAGTTATCATGAGCATTGTAATGTTTATCATGAGCATTGTAAAGCAGATGTCTTAACAAATGTCGACTGGGAATTTTTTTTTTATAAGAAGTTCATTCATACCTATGCAAGATCGCTGTGAAAATACAGACCGGAAGTCAAAAGACAACGAGCGCAACGCTGAAAAGGGGCGGGGCTACATAAGGTCTATACGCACCGCACCTGGAATGGATCAACGGTTTGCATCCACGTGCAGTGTGCAAGCTCTGCAAACGCACTGCAAACGGAGTATGTGTGAACGGGCATTAAACTGCTGATCTAAGGCTACGTTCACACTGCAGGGCTTAATGCTCAATTCCGAATTTTTGAAAAAATTAGATTTTTTTTGCAAGGCCGTTCAAATTTCCAATTAAATGCGACCTTTTGTGATCTCCTGTGTGAACGTGAAATGACCCAGAAGTGACCCGCATGCGCAGAAGAGTAATCAATGGTCAACGACGTCACTTGTTGTTTGCGGAATAGTTTTTTTTCCCATATGTTGCGAGCTTTTGTTATATTATTATTATTGCCACAGCCCATATACAAACACAGACAACAATTATTTTATCGACAGGCAAGGTTTGCACATAAATGTAAGATTTTTCCGATCCTAACCGACCTCGTCATAAAATCCGTTTAATTGATAGTGCGCGTCCTCGGCGCTCCTTGCTTTGTCACCGGCGGCCGCAGTGCGACACTGGTGGCTGGTGTTGCCAGATTGGGTGTTTTTTCGTTACATTTTAAGGCATGTTTCCATGTTTTAGCCAGGTTTTCGCCTGGAAGGCTCTATAGAAATCTGGCACCCTACTGAACGAAGGTAAACTGACAGAGAGCGCACGTTCACAGACACCAGAATGAACGTGTTCACAGTAATGTTCATCAGGCAGTAATACAGAACGCGTTCATGCACTATCGTTCATTGAACGCGTTCAGGCACAACACTGGGGAACAGACACGTCTGCAGCGGCCCATAACAGTGCAGAAACGCGTTGGAGTTTGCGTGTATTGGCTAGCTACAGATGCGTGCAATGACGTGTGGGTCGGATATATGTGACCTGGCCATTCAGATTGAAGTCGAATTTTAAAAGATCGGATACATATCGGATTTGGACCACATACCCAAGTGGCCTGGGTCGCATTTGAAAAGATCGGATCTGTGTCATTCAGACTGTCATGAAAAAATCAGATACAGGTTGCATAGGGGCAAAAAAATCGGAATTAGGTCATTCAACCTGCAGTGTGAACGTAGCCTAAGTTACCTTGCTAATAAATAGTGTTTCACTATAGTTTGGATATTTATATCCGGTGCAGAGGTTATAGTTACGGCCCGTTCGAATGACAGCTCGACAGTTCTGTTAAGATTCCCTATACATTAATTGAAAATTCCTCTTGAGCTAAACTGGCCTGTCTGGCCCCATAAATACATATAAATATATATTATTATACGCAAATTGTCTTACAGCGGCATGACGTGCTGGAATGCTATAACTTGGTAAATTCAGGAACAATTTACTGCCGCGAGTAAACAAAATGTAATAAAATAAACATTGTAATGTATATTTTCAACGTTTTCTTTATAGCAGCTTGAAAGAACACATATTGAAGGAGTAAACTAGCCCAAAATAGACATATTCAAACAAAATAGTGTCAAAATGCTCATCTTGGCAAGTATCATTGTAAACCTATAATAGTCATTAATGTCTTAACTGACCATAAACATAAATAAAACGTATCTGTAACAGTGTATTGGATCCATGCATTCGCTCTTAAACTGACAGTCACCTAATATTGCTGCTGTGTCTGTGTTTAATGTTAATGTTAATCAGGGTTCCCCAAACTCGGTCCTGGAGGGCCACTGTCCCTGCAGAGTTTAGCTCCAACCCTGATCAAACACACCTACCTGTGAGTTTCTACTGATCCTGAAGACCTTGATTAGCTTGCTCAGGTGTGTTTGATCTGCCTCTCTGAGCATGTAGATCAAAATTTAAGCAACCAGCCTCAATCCACAGGCTTTCCTCTGGGTTTAAGAGAGAAATCTTGTCCCCTGCTGGGCTGGCTGTAAATATGGTCTAACAGTTAAGCTGACCTGTTGAATAAATCAAGAGGATGGAAATATTTGAGGAAGTATCTTATCTTTGAAATGTTGGAGTCACTTTATAATTCTCTTTTAGTCTATATTTGCCACAAATTGACAGACACATTGTGAACATCTCTTTCTCTCTCTCTTGTGGGAGTTTGAAGGTTATTGAAAGTATTTCAAAAAGGAACATTCCATCATATTTTACTTACATAAATGTTCCTGTACAATTTTCTTCTTTTCAGTGAAACTGCAGTGAAAAAGCTGCGTAAAATAACTGAAGTGCTGTCTGGCACACCCGAAAATGTGCACACAGAAATCCGCCTATCGGACACTGTGCAATCCCGAATTCAGTTCTCTTTCCCGGCTTGTTAAACAGTCATGATCCAAGTCGAATCTCTAATACATGCATCTACCTAAAACTTCTTGTAGTAGCCTAATAATTTCATTCAGATATTCCAAGCCATTGCGATATGCATATCGTGATATGTACATCACAATATGCACATTTGCGATATTTCGATATTGTGCAGCCCTAAATGGGATCATCATCCCGTGATTAATTTTGGGGTTGCTATGGAACATCTCTGCCACACAAACAGTAGAGCATTGTGCTAGCAATGCCAAGGTCATGGGTTTGAAGTTACTTTGGATGCATCTGCCAAAAATGTAAATGCTTAATTATAAATTTCTGCAGGACTATGTCGAGACTTCTATTGTTCCCTTTCGTAGTCACTTCGAGTTACGCCAGAAGTGACGGAGATTGGGGGTTTCGCATAGAAAGCCAATCCTCTTCGAGTATTTAAAAACGAGCCAATGGCATGCAATGCCTTGGGGCTGCGGAAATTTGCATAGCGTACTCCGCTCTACTCCGTGAGTATAAAAGGAGGAAGTGAACGCAACCGCAGTATGTTTTTGCTTCGGAGCCAAGAGAACTCTTCACTCCTGAAAGCCATTCTCACTGTTTCAAGACTCTTCGAGACGAGCGTCCTCTTCAGTGTTGGTGTGACGGCGGTACCCAGCGAGACTCTGCATTGCCTGCGATCTGAGCAGTGGTCTGCCAGACTTTGCGCTTCTCCCTGGTTGCCTCAGCGCTGAAAGAGTGAATTTCCTCCTCTCTAAGTGAAAGAGCTGCACGCGGCACGTCTTTTTAAAGACGACTCGCCCGTGTTCTTCTGGGTGCGTTCGTTTCATGTCATTTTCTGATGGTCGCGATCGCCGCTCTGTGTGTGCCTGGGCTTCAGCATGCAGAGCAGCGTTCGCGGATGTCTCATGTTCCTTCTGAATGGGAACATGAGCATCTCTACACTGTGATCGAGACTCAATGATCTGATAGTGAGAGTCCCCGTGTCCGTTTTTTCGTTCTGCTTCTTAAAATAGAAGCTCTTCGACTCGCGGATAGGGTGATATGACGATGAATGTGTGACACTCCCCCCGACGTTAGTTCCTCGGGTCACACCCACCGCTCAGTGTTAGAGCCATTGAGTGCTGTATCGCTTCAGACGTCTGCCTCTCTGAGGTACCGTCTGTTTCATTCGGCGCTCCAGAGAATGATGCAATGACGATCGCAGCATCACAAGGCGGGCTTGACTCCTCGGGAAGTGAGGATGCGGCCGCGTTGCCTCCCTCGGGAGCGTCAGCGTCGCCGTGTCTGATCCCGCGATGATGGCCGTGCTATCTCGGGCCTCCGTGAGCATCGGGTGGGGGTGGAATTTCCCCAATTTCCTTTTTTCCCCGAGTTGCATGCGGAACTGACACGCACTAAAAAAAATAAATAAATAAATAAATAAATAAAAAAAGAGCGTGCTTCAGTTCCCCGCCCTTCCTCCCCTCGGCGATGCGGCTGTCTGTGGGTATGCTGGGGCTCCCCCGGTGGAACGCTCTGTTGCGATGCAGCTGCGTCCGCAGGGCGCGTCCACCCGCGGTGCTCTCAGATGCCCCTCCAAAGCCTATGGTTTCTCGTCGTCTATGGCGGCGCGATTCTGTAGAGCGGCGGGACTGGTAGCCTCCGCCCTGCATATGATGAGCACCTGCTAGCTGCTCAGGAATGTGCACGAGGAGAGGACGGACCAAGCGAGCTGCGAGCCTGCCGCCTACCTTGCTCTTAAACGGGTCACGGAAGCGGTCGCTCGCTCCCTTGGTCAGGTGATGCCCACCGATGTGGTCCAGGAGTATCATCTAAATGTTTTGGCGGTGCGGTCCAGGACTTTGCCCAGCACTTCTCGACCGCCTAGGAGCAGACGAATGCGGGTTTACTCTCTGCCCCGACGGCCAGCTGCTGCCTCCACCCAGCCGTCGGCTCAGACGCCTTCGCCCGCTCGCCGCCGAGGACGCCCCCCTGCGGCTCCCTTCCCTCCCACGCGGCCCCAGCAGCAGCCTTCAGCCGGTTCGCGTCGCGGAGGAGGCCACAGGTAAGCGTCCCAGCCCCCTCAGGCCGTGTGCCCCGCTAACGCCAGGTGAAGCGATGTTCCTGAGGTGGGCCGCTCAGTGATAGTGTCATGGTTTTTCTCAGGAGGCGGTAGCAGGGCCCCTCCTTCCCCCGGTGGACGGCCGGTGGAGAATCCTTTTTGTTCTAGCTAGCTCCTTGAGCTGGTTGAGGGAAAGCTGACACTATCATTAAGCACACAGACTGGAATGAGCGCGCACGACGTCCAGTGCGTCGCCCCGTTCATTCCTCTCTGTCTTTGAGGGTGCGGATGGGAGCATGTGCCGTCCCCCGACTACACTACTCCCCTCCCCCTCTATCGCCAGACCCCCGGCAGAACAGACCCCCGTGGAACGCTGGTCCTTCCCTGGTCTCTTCTGTCAGGGAACGGGGCTCGACTGTGCATCCGCACAGGGTAACTCCTGTGCGCATGCCAGTCTCCCTGTACCGCTGCCCCTCCGGGGGGACGTCTGTGGTTCGCATGACTCCGCTGGTTCAGTTCCTGGGAGCCCGGCTAGAGCTCCCCGACCTGTCCCGTTGCGTCATCAGAATGATCAGATTCGGCTACGCGACTCAGTTCGTGAGGTCTCCTCCCCGCTTTAGGGGAGTTCGCTCCACGGTGGTCGGTGGCAATGCCCCGGTCAGGAGAGCGGAGATTGAGACCCTGCTGGCGAAGGGTGCAATCGAGACGGTCCCTCCAGCCGAGGTGAGGTCCGGGTCTACAGCCCATGCTTCACTGTCCCCAGAAGACCGGTGGGTTACGGCCGATCCTGGATCTGCGCATTTTGAACCGTACTCTCCATCGACTACCGTTCAAAATGCTCACAGCCAAACGCATTTTTGAATGCGTTTGGCCTCAGGATTGGTTTGCAGCGATCGACCTGAAGGACGCGTACTTCATGTCTCCATATTGCCTCGACACAGACCGTTCTCGGTTTGCCTCGAGGCCAGGCATCAGTACACGGTTCTCCCTTTCGGGTTAGCTCTGTCACCTCGCGTCTTCACGAAGATCGTCGAGGCAGCCCTTGTTCCCCTTCGCGAACACGGGGTTCGCATCCTGATTTATCTCGACGACTGGCTGATACTGGCACACTCTCGAGAACAGGTTTGTGAACACAGAGACCTGGTGCTCCGGCACCTAGCCCGTCTGGGCCTTCGGGTCAACCGGGAAAAGAGCAAACTTTGCCCCGTGCAGAGGATCTCTTTTCTCGGCATGGAGATAGACTCGGTCGCCATGTCCGCGCAGCTCACGAACGAGCGTGCGCACTCACTGCTGACTTGTTTTCGACAGTTCGAGGGCAAGAGTGCGGTTCCACTGAAACTATTTCAGAGGCTCCTGGGGCATATGCCATCCGCGGCTGCGGCAATGCTGCTCGGTTTGCTTCATATGAGACCGCTTCAGCTGTGGCTTCGCGATCGAGTCCCGAGGTGGGCATGGCATCGCGGCTCGCTCCGAGTTCCAGTGACTCCAGCATGCCGCCGAACCTTCTTCCCGTGGTCGAACCTCAGCTTTGCGGGCCGGTGTCCCTCTTCAGCGAGTTCCAGGCATCTCGTTGTCTCCACGGATGCATCTACCACGGGATGGGGTGCCATGTGCAATGGGCATGCAGCCGCGGGCTCCTGGACAGGACCCCAGCGCCTCATGCACATCAATTGCCTCGAGCTGCTGGCAGTACATCTGGCCCTGCACCGCTTTCGAGCGTTGCTCAGGGGTCAACATGTGCTTGTCCGTTCAGACAACACCTCGGCAGTAGCGTACATCAACCACCAGGGGGGTCTACGCTCACGCCGGTTGTCGCAGCTCGCCCGCCACCTCTTGTTATGGAGTCAGAAGCACCTGAGGTCCCTTCGTGCAGTTACATTCCAGGAGACCGGAACCTGGCAGCCGACGAGCTGTCACGGGTCCGTCCTATCTCCGGCGAATGGCGACTCCATCCCCAGACGGTCCAGCTGATTTGGGACCAGTTCGGGGAGGCACAGATAGATCTGTTCGCCTCCCGGGACTCATCCCACTGCGCCCAGTTTTATTCCCTGACTGAGGGTACGCTCGGCTCAGATGCACTGGCGCACAGCTGGCCGCGGGGCCCATGCAAGTATGCGTTTCCCCCAGTGAGCCTTCTTGCATGGGTGTTGTGCAAGATCAAGGAGGACGAGGAGCAGGTCTTGCTGGTAGCCCCCTATTGGCCCACCAAGATGTGGTTCTCCGAACTCATGCTCCTCGCGACAGCACCTCCTTGGCCTATTCCTCTGAGACAAGATCTACTCACTCAGAGACGGGGCACACTGTGGCACCCTCGTCCCGATCTCTGGAGGCTGCACGTGTGGCTCCTGGACGGGACGAGGCAGGCCTGAGTTCGCTGCCACCTGCGGTGGTGGCGACCATCACTTCCGCTAGAGCGTCGTCCACGAGACACCTTTATGCGTTGAAGTGGAGCCTCTTCGTCAACTGGTGCTCTTCTCGCGGAGAAGACCCCCGGAGATGCTCGATCGGAGTCGTGCTTTCCTTCCTGCAAGAAGGGTTGGAGCGTAGGCTGTCGCCCTCCACCCTTGGGTTTATGTCGCGCCCATTTCCGCGTCTCATGAAGCAGTGAAAGGTAAGTCTATGGGAAGCATGACCTGGTCATCAGGTTCCTGAGGGGAGCGAGGGGGCTAAATCCGCCTCCCTCCCCTCGTGCCCTCTGGGGACCTCTCAGTAGATCTAAGTGCTCTGCAGAGGCCTCCCCTGGAGCCTTTGCAGTCGGTAGAGTTTTTGCCCTGTCCTATGTGACAGCACTCCTGATTGCATTGGTCTCCATCAGGAGAGTAAGGGACCTGCACGCACTCTCCGTTGACGAAGTGTGCCTGGAGTTCGGGCCGGCTTACTCTCACGTATTCCTGAGACCCCGGCCTGGATATATGCCCAAGGTTCCTACCACTCCCTTCTGGGACCTGGTGGTGAACCTGCAAGCGCTGCCCCTGGAGGAGGCAGACCCAGCCTTGGCACTGCTCTGTCCGGTACGTGCTCTCCGCACCTAGGTCGACAGAACGCAGTGTTTCAGGACCTCAGACCAGCTCTTTGTCTGTCATGGGGGGAGCCAGAAGGGAAGGGCTCTCTCAAAGCAACGGCTGTCCCACTGGATAGTGGACGCCATTGCTTTGTCTTACCAGCAGCAAGGCCGTCCGTGCCCCCTTGGTGTGACGGCCCATTACACTCGGAGTGTAGCCTCCTCTTGGGCTTTAGCGCACGGTGCCTCGCTAACAGACATCTGCAGAGCTGCAGGCTGGGCGACACCCAACACCTTCGCCAGATTCTATAATCTGCGAATTGAGCCGGTGTCCTCTCACGTACTCGCTTCCGCCAGTACTGGACCCGCTTAGGTGTCTTCGCTTGCTCGCCATTCCACTCCTCGGACTGGATAAGTGCGATATCTCCTCAGTTCTTCCATTGAAGCCTTGAGTCCTCCAGCACCGGCGATGCGGGCACCACTGCTGTTGCTCTGGATGCTGGCTAGGTGCCTCCATGTGCACGGTTCCCCACGGTAACCGTCTCATGTGTATTATCCACTGTAAGCCTCTCTGAGCATGTGTCTTCCCTTGGCAAGCCATCTGCCACCCCTGGAGTTAAATTCTAGTAGCCACCTACGGTTGGTGCTCCAGTGATCTCCACATGCGTTCCTATACGGCCATATGTGTATTGTAAGTCCTCCTTCGGTAGGCATCTATAGCATGTCCCTCCCGGGATATGTTTCCCAGTGTACCTTGGTAATCCTGTGTCAAAGTGGGATCCCTGTAAAAAAAAAAAAAAAAAAGAAGGTAAGGCTCAGGGGTCCAGACTTTCGCAGGGCACTGGAAGACAGCTTGAAGATGGCGTGATGGCACAGACCCCCAATCTCCGTCACTTCTGACGTAACTCGAAGTGACTACGAAAGGGAACGTCTCGGTTACGGATGTAACCCTCGTTCCCTGAGTAGGGAACGGAGACGTTACGTCTCCCTGCCACTTCTGCTGTACCGCTGGGTAGACGCCGAGTTCAGTCTTGTCTCCTCAGCGAAGACATACTGCGGTTGCGTTCACTTCCTCCTTTTATACTCACGGAGTAGGGCGGAGTAAGCTATGCAAATTTCCGCAGCCCCAAGGCATTGCATGCCATTGGCTCGTTTTTAAATACTCGAAGAGGATTGGCTTTCTATGTGAAACCCCCAATCTCCATCACTTCTGACGTAACGTCTCCGTTCCCTACTCAGGGAACGAGGGTTACATCCGTAACCGAGACGTTTTTTATACAGAGCTAATGACATTTTCTATTACCTAAACTTACCCCTAACCCTCAAAAAAAGTTGCAGTTTTAGATATTGATTGAAACATTAATTGATTAAAACATTAACATTAAAGCTGTTTGTTGGATAATGCTGGTATTGTATCTGATTTCAGATATTACTATCCTTGTACCCAAATCAAACATGTAGTTCTATGTTTGTTTATTTCATTGGTGCTTATTTACTAAACTAACAGATATTGGGTCGTTTCCATACAGAAGCGTGGCATTTATTAATATAGACGAGAACGGTGGCTATGGTCAAACCTCACGTCAGATTTCAGCTTGTGCTACATTTTTTTGTTATTATTGAATTAACATTAAAAGGTGCCTTAACTAGAGCACAGTATCATAGAAGCTTGGGGCTGTAAGCAGCCACCTAAAACACCCTAGAGCAACTGCTTAGAAACCCCATTGCTTTGCATGGAGAAGCTCTAGTCATATTTGTAAAATCTGTTGTAGTGGGACATCTGTAAGTGGATATGTAAATTACTGCACCTCAGACACCTCAAATCACTGAATGTGATTATAAAGCGCAGTCACAGAGCATATTTTTAGATACTGCAACAGATAAAGGTCCAAAATTCTTTAAACTGAGTCATCTTAACATGCCTTAGGCCCTGTTTACACGAGAACGCTCGCGGGTGAAAATGTAAAAACACTTTATCAGATGTGCCTTTCTTTTACACGGCGACGGCGTTTTTAAGGCTTAAAAATGCAAAAAAGTGAAAACACCCTCCAGAGTGGAAATCTTAAAAATGCTCCACCGCCGCATTCCCGTGTAAAAACGCAAAAAGTCTGCTTGACAGAGAAGGTTGTACGCAGGCGCGTGGACTTGGTGTTGTTGTAGTATGCACTCCTAGCCGTCTGAAGTGCATACTACATTGAATTTCACATTCTTTTGCGTTACCATTTGCACGCGGATTTCCCACACAAAACACTCGTCTAAACGCAGAATAAAAAGTGATGACGCAACGCCACTTTTGCGTTTTCTCTTCAGAATCGTTTCCGTGTAAAGATAGCCTTAGACAAGGAGCTATTTCCACTCTCCAGTCCCTTGTAGGAAATTATGCATAATTGGATCATAGAATTATACAAAATGCCAATGGATCATCCTTTATATCAAATTAGTGTAATTAGCATCTGCATGGTTTTTACAGCCAGAGAACTTCATAAACACATCAGATGCTATTTAATATGATTTGAAGTATGGTCTCATCAGCAGTCAGTCTAAATGCTATTGTTCAGCAGACACAAAGAGAGATTTGTCTGGAATTATTTTAATGGGTGAGAACTGAGAAGAATGTCAGAGCCTCTGTGGTATTCTTTTTCTGATATTTAATGGATCCTTTGAAAAAAAAAAAAAAAGACAAGATGGTGAGTATTTTTCTGCCTCCCAAACTACAGATGACCGCTGTCATTAAATCATTGTGGCACACTGCAGCAACTGAATACACTGCGTGAAAAGAGCTGTAATCGGGCATGTAAAACTCCTGAGTACTCCTGTGTACTCCACAAATAAACGTGTGTATACGGGAGTTTGCTGTCCCGTCACACAATCCCGAAAACTCCTGGATATGTACCAAGTTTGGGGCACAGCAGGGAGCCACTAGGGCCATCAGTTACCATGGTGAATAATCCCCAGGTCGGGGTCAATGCAAGGGAACATTAGCATTTCACACCTTTGGGACACAAGGCAGTGGCCCCCTTCAATTGGTCAGAGATCTTACATAGGATTGGGTGCTCAATGCTTTGTCCCTCCTCTAAACCCCCACACTATTGGTCCAGTTTATGGCCTCATTTGGGTTTATTATTACTCATTATTAATATTCATTGTCATTGGTGTTCATGGTTATAATGTCAAGACAATCAGATAGACAAAGTTGAGTTTGTTATTTTTATTATTTGTAAATGACACTGGGCACATGACATATATATTTATATACACACAGTCAAAACTCTATAAATAAAAAAAAAACATTAGCACAGAATACATTTTACTATTAGTCATACAATAAATAACCCCATATAATATATAAGGCCTGTGTATTATATATGTAAAACAATATAATAACCCGAACAACCCACACCGACTTTCCATCCAATATGGCATCCTACTCTTCAGACATGTGGTCAACTTTTGCAGTCTTCCAGATAGATGCATCTTCCTCTGTCTGGAGAACCCCAGTCCTGCAGCTCAGTAGCTGCAAAATGGGAGGGAAAAAAGTAATTAAACCACTGAAAATATCAAATGTGTTGGGATGGGAGCCTCTCCCAGGCTGAGGCTTTTACTCAGATTTATATGTATTTATACTTACTCTTCTTTTTCTTTGTCTCATGAGCATAATGATCCTGCTGTCCTCCATCTTGTCTTTGTTATCATCTTGGGCCATCCTGTAACCCCTTCTAACAGTTTCAAAATATGGATAGAGAGGGGGAGAATATGTTTATTTGTAACTAACTAATCTATACAGTTAAAAAGTTGTAGCCTTGGTACATTCTCTTGTGACTTACCTTTAACAACAGCAGGATCTACGTCCGGTACAGCCATTAAAAAGATTATGACCTCGAGGTTGTGGGGGGAGGATAGACTGTGAAGCAGTAATTAAAGAAGGTTGATTAAAATTATAATTTAGAAGAAAAGACTGTTATGAAAGAATAGTTTTAAAGATATACTTTGTCTGTGCGTCATATTTGTGTATGTTGTTTTCCCCATTGTGCAATCTCCATACAGCTTCCTGTAAAAATCCAACATAGTATGAGGGCTCAATTCGAATAGATTTATAAATAAAGCACACAAAGTTAAGCAGACACTGTGATGGTCAGAAAATAACTTACCTCAACAGAATTATTCCCAGCTCTCTTTAATTTCTTTGAAGCAGGCTCCTCTTTTGCCTCTTTGAGCTCATTGATGTCAGCCTCCATCTTATCCAACCTCATGTCCATAATCTCCAGCTTTTCAAATATCCTCTTCAAACTTTCATTTGCCATATACACCAGTCTGTTTTCGTTCGGACTCAGAGATTTAATAGCCATATTGTCCCTATGTAAAGGAGTAACATCTCCACTCTGCTCTCCGTAACACTTGTTGAAGATTGACACAATGTAAAGCCTATCACCTTTCCTGAATACTAATGAGGGGGGCAGGGGAATAGGGGCAAACTTGAGCCAGTCCCAAAACAAATTAGCATTTAAAAAGCCAAGCCATCAACTAACAGCATGTGGTCAGACAAGTTCCTGTTTTCGGGCCTTTACAGGCATTTACAGGTACGCATAACAAAGTTCCAAAGATCCCTGCCAAACAGCACATTTCGCGGGCGTTTTCATTGTCCGAATTCTCCCGTATACACACTTTTTGACGCAGTGATACAAAGCTAAAAATGTTTTAACTTGGCATGAAATCCATAGCACGTTAAAATAATTTATTAATTTACAGAAGCACTCAGTTACAGTAGATGATCTTTGATAGTCTGTTTGCGATTAGATCATTTTAAGCCGCTAAACTCCAGAGAAGTTCTCAGTCAAACGATCCAGTAAGGGAATTCATTTAAACAATCAGTCCAAAACAGCACCAATGTAAAGAAAACCAGGCTGATTAAATCAAAGATGAGAGAATAAGGACTTGCATTGTACTTTCAGTGAATAATTCATTCCAGTGTGTTTCACTTTAAAACATGAGCTCTGTCATATTCTGATGGTTTCTGAAGAGCGCGAGCCATCATGCATCACGCTGTGTGAAATACAGACTGAATGGAACGTCATATCCCACCATTGTATTTCTTTAAACTTCATTTCTCAGCTGGGTTAAAGCAATCCAGTGTCTCGCAAGTAAAGTTTTGATGGGTGTGGATTGCAATCAAGGTAGTCGGACAGTAAGCACACATGAATCTATGGTGGCCGAGAGAGCTCAACACGCTGAAACTGAAGAAAATGCATGCAAATAGAAAAAACACCAGCAAATTAAGAAAACATCTTCATAAGTTCGACAAAACATTATGCATATACTCACAATGCAACCAAATACAGTAATGTGCTGCAAAATAGCACAGACCACAAATGTTTCATGAGGACCCCAACCATACCTGTCCACATTTAAGTACCATAATCTGGGAGACCTCAACCGCAGTTAAACACTGTGGTGCATGTAAAGCAGCACTGTTGAACATGTAACAAAAACACATGTATTTCATGTAGTCAACAGTGTAAATTAACATTACATTGTAAATTACAATAGCATTTACAGTACTGAATGTGTTGCATGTGTGTGGCTTAGTGTTTCTTACATGCAGAATTGTAATTGTAAGTAGTGGACTTTGCTTCTCTAAGTACCCCTGGAGAGAGTGTAAAGCCTACATGTATACAGGGTTTGTATAGTTGACTTTGCAGCACATGAGAGCACAAAGTGTGCTATTCATGCTCATTTGATTTTCTGTTAGCCTACATTCTGTCTGACCATGTTGGAAGTCCTCTCTGAGGAGGTATTGCTATGAGGAATGCAAAGTAGTGCCGGTGCACCCTTCTGTGTCTTTGCTGCACGATTGTGCTGTTGTGATGTAATGTGCCATGTAACATCATTTTTCCCACAGCATCTGATATATAAAATCAGTGCGACACACTTTGAAAAAGGCATGGGAGTTGTCGATATGGCTTTGAGATATGAAAATAATCCACCCAGCTGTTGTTAAATTTACATTTTTTTTTTCCTCCTACATTTCTACCAGTGATGGTTGATTCAACTTCCTGCATTTACTACATGCGCAGATATCAACAGAACAACTGGATTGTAGGTTGCCAGGGGTGTATTCCAGAAAGCAAGGTCAACTTACCGCCAGACAAATCCTTGAAATCTTTAAATTGCATAATCTGGGTATGCTGGTTCCAAAACACCTGTGAGGAGTTAGTTTCATCAACCTCCTATTGGTAACCCAGAGTTATTGCACTGTGGGGAATCCCGGCTTAAGGTTTATAGCTCAATTTGAATTTAGGGGAAGGATATTCTAAATTAATGATCTGGATCAGCAATTTATAGAATATTTTCCTTAAAGAGTAACTAAACACTTAACCAACTTTTTTTAGTTAATGATCTGTAAGAATGGATCTTTATTAATACCAGTCATTGATTCGAGTAACTTTTTTGGCATTAAAGTGTTCTATTTCTACAATATATGGTGTAAAAACGTCTTAGTGCTGCCCTCTTCAGGTTGAACGGTGGCTACTGCAGTTGAATTGTCCTATTGGATGTTTGCGGTTGTAGGTGACACAGCGGTTGTTGGTGACGTAGGCAAGTTCCATACAAAGAGATGCGTCTCAGGTGCACACCCCCCTCCGCTGGGCTCTGCCCACTTTTCCAGCATTTTTTAAATATTGCCAGTGGGTGGAGTCAGGCTCTGACCAGGGGTTTAGTTACCCTTTGGTTAACATAGCTGGATATATAGTTGCAAATCATGACATAAGCTTTGAGTTATATAGATAACTGAAGTAGCTATGCTAAATTTCACAATAAGTGGACAAATTAACTGCACAAAAAATGCAAATTGTAATCTATTGACAGCCCAATCGTCTTTAGGCAGTCTTCTCGGTGGGCTTCATTCATGAAACACGAGCAGAACGAATTTGTGTGTAAATCGTGTGTAAAGTGGTTCTGCCGTAAATTTTCGGATTCATTAAAATGTTCGTATTTTCCAAATGTTAGTTGGTACGCAAGAAATCTACACCTGCTCCCAGCTACGCGTAAATGGTGCGCATTAATAAGGCTGCATTAATTTGCCTTAATTGGGTACATATTTAAACAGCATTTTGAAAAAAAAAAAGTTATATAGTAAGTAATTACATACGGTTTTTCTTTTATTATGAGAGCCAGTAATAGCAGTGATCGATGGCGGTCCTTCTCCAGTTTGAATACGATTTTTCTGAAGTGAACTAATTCGTTTTTTGCTGTCAAGCTTAATGTCAAACCATTTTTTTCTCACTTCTGGGACTGTTCGATTCACAGATGAAACTCCATTAACTGTATCTGTAGTATGCTGCCAAGCTTCCTTTTTTAAGGACCTGATAGGCCACTATGTACGCTTGAAAATAAAATGTGGTGTTTTGAATGAACTTCTGATAATAAAACTTAAATTTCTGCATCCGAGAAATCTTTCTTTTTTATTTGCATTCACATTAATATATGCCTATATATAGATGTCAGACGGATATAATGGGCGTGATGTATGGTAATTGAGAATGAACGTGCACGCGCATCCCATTTACGACTGATTGGAATTCATTAACACACACACACATTTCACTATCACATCTAACGTTTACGAAGTATTTGTGAATCAGGAGAAGAGTTTTCAGGAAAGTCTCTTTAAGCACAAATAACTCATCTTTACTTGTATATTTACAAATATTTCATGAATGAGACCTATTATTTGGTTTTATATATAAAATAAGACTGTCTATTGGGAAGACAGCCTAGAAGGGAAATATGACCATCTCCTCCTGGCAAAGAGAAAAATATGTTTCTCAATTCATATTATTGATTTAAAATAAATAATTGAATTGCATCTGCAGAACATTGCTGTAGGCTCACAATACTGGTCCATTGTTTTTTCATCTTCTAAGATCCTGTGTGTGCTCTATTTGTTCATTATGTAGGCTCAGTTATGCACTAATTTCAAGGTCTAGAACAGCATTCTGTACCAGTCCTAAAATGCACTGGTACCCATTAATGGGCTCTTTGAATTTGTGCCGAGAAATATTTGAGGGCACCTGTAGCTTTTGTTATACGGTAATGAATATGTGCTCTACAGAGAAAGACAGTTTCTTCTCCACAGGAGCTTTACTCTTAGACGCTGCAGTACCATTTGCCAAGAAAACAGAAGAGAGTATGAGAGGTAGGAGAGAGAGAGAGAGAGAGAGAGAGAGAGAGAGAGAGAGAGAGAGATTAATTCAGCCATCACTCTTTTCTTTCTAGCTCTTATCAATTAACAGCAATCTAAAGCTTGGCAGAGTGAACAGAGCTGCTTTCTGCTTCATCTCTTTAATCAGAACTGAGATATGTTGCTAGGGTGAGCTGTGTATCACACACACATTGGCCTAAACAAAATGATAAATGCACACACTCACATGCACTTACACATGCACAAAAGGAAATAACATTAACCTTGACCTGCAAGACAACGTGTTTCGGTAATGGAGCCAATTAAATAATTCAAATGAAAATTCTGTCATCATTTATTCATGTCATTCCAAACCAGTATGCTATATTACAACAATTCTTAAGCCATATGGTAGCATTGTGGAAAGAACAGAATTCCGTTTTACATCATTCAATAACAATCTTTCTATTCATTTCACAAAACTTCAGCTAAGCTAATTTTAATTAAGCGATTTGAACAAGCAGCAAAAATCATTTTTTTCAGTGTACTGTCAATACACAACACACTGCTGTGAGCAAGACTGTAGCAGATCTTTAAAGGTGGAGCTGGGGAAGGGTTTCTGAAAGCTCAATCGTGAGCTTAGAATTATAAGGTTCTATCTCCGTTTTGGTTAGTTCTGAGATATTGAGCATCAAAGTTTTTACATCCCAGCTGGCAAAACTGTTATGTAGTATAATCTTCTATTACAGCTTTATCTATTAATCTTTTTTTACAAAATTAACACCACACAGGCATTATTAACACCTAATGGATCAGATTATGTCAAAAACTCAATTTTGACCAAAAGTGGAGATAGAACCTTATAATTCTAAGCTCACGCAATGCAAATGAGCTTATGCTGACCAAGTATTTTAAGTTTGAGCAGAAAGGACAGTTGTGCCCTATAGAGAATGGTGTGATTGCAAGCAGGTTGAGTTCCATCTCAAACACCATCTCTGTGTATACTGTGAGTTTGGGTTGCTTATAACATTTATCTGGGAACGCAATGTGCGCCATTTCATCGGATTTGTAACATAAATCACAGATAAAACTAGGCAACACATGAGAATGAGCCTTTGCGAAGGACAGATCCTTCGGATAAACCTGGTGTGAAATTTGGCATTCTGTATCCAGCAAAGTTTGAGGTGACATACAACAAAGGTGAGAAGATTTTCACTGACGCAAACGATCCATGGAAATTTGCAATCGAACAGTTTGGGGCAGAAAAGTAGATTTTTAACAATAACTCAGAACGTCTTGTCTTGTTGAAGTTCCAACTCAATACTGGACCTCTGTGAAGCCACTGAAAGGTAATATGTGAAGGTTGGCTTTTCTTTTCTACTTTTTGTCTGTTTCTCTTGCATTCTACTTCATAATAAGTTGTGCTGTATACATTTGTTACAGTAAAAGCTAAACATTCTGTTATCGAATGTTCTGTTGGGAGGGTGCCAATCTAAAAGTTTCTATGACAACCACTACCGTTTGTGTAGGTGACTGGTTGGAGCAGATTTGGATGTCTGTTATAATTAAAATAACATCTGACTATTTCTAATAATGAAGGAAGATATGTAATAGTTGTTTAAGTATTTTCTCCACCTAATTCCTTGATATTTCAGATACAGTCCAAGGCTAGTATTTGGACAAATCCCCAAATGAACTACCACCTTAATTTACAATTGACAATTATTGTGTGTGGTCACTTTGGAAAGTTTTGTTATATTTATTTTCATTTGATGATATTTATTGACAAAATGTGCCTCTGTTTGTGAAGGTGGCAGCAAGTTGGTCTGTTCGATTTCTCTCACTTCTTCGAGTTGCCTCAGATTAGTTAACTTAGCGCCCATTTTGTTCGACAGTGTGGTTACTTTGGTACGTTTTGTTAAATTTATTTCCATTTACGATAGATTTTGAATGATATTTAATGACAAAATTTACTTCTGTATAAATGTGTAACAGGCTGCTGCAAGTTGGTCTGTTCGATTGCTCCCAATTCTTCGATTTGCCTCAGGTTAGTTAACTTAGCGCCCATTTTGTTCGATAATGTGTGGTCACCTTGTTATATTTATTTTCATTTATGATAGATTTTGAATGATATTTGTTGACAAAAATTGCTTCTGTAAATGTAACTTAGGCTGCTACAAGTTGGTCTGTTCCTTGTCTTCCACTTTGAGTTGCCTCAGGTAACTCAGCACCCATTTTGTTCGACAGTGTGTTCACTTTAGTAAGTTTTGTTATTTATTTTCATTTATGATAGATTTGAAATGATATTTGTTTACAAAATGTGCTTCAGTATAAATGTGTAGGTGGCTGCAAGTTGGTCAGTTCCATTTCTCCCACTTCTTCGAGTTGCCTTGGTTAACTTAGCGCCCATTTTGTTTGACAGTGAAATTATTCTAATATACTGATTTATTATTATGTCAGATACAGTTGTTCTGCTTAAAGGGCTAGTTCGCCCAAAAAAAATATGTTTCTGTCATTAATTACTCATCCTCATGTCATTCCAAACCCGTAAGACCTTTGTTTATCTTCGGAACACAAATTAATTATAACAGTTAACGTTAATTAACATGCTGATTTGTACTCGGCTTTCGCCATGATGAGCACAAACTAAGACGTAGCTTTACAATAAACTATGCTTCTCCATCTATTTACGCTTCTTTCCATATGGTGATGCGACTCTCCTTCTGTCCGGCGTTTGGCTTACCCCACCGGGTAAGCCCGGTATGCCCGATGACCAGTCCAGCCCTGCCTGGGCGCGAATTAGTTTTAACACCTTGGCTAAGAGCCACCTTACATCCTGTCAAAATATGCCTTAATGTGGCAGGTGATGAACACAAAGGACAAGAGGGATCCTTTCCTACCCAGGAGTTTAGGTTCTGCGGTGATGGGTGAACATCATATGTTGACCTAATAAGGAAACTCATCCTACTCTCTTCCATTCACCAAAGGTCTTGACAGCCCATCTTGCGTTGCTCCACACTCTCCCATCTCATCCACTATCCCTGTTTGGCCTGGGAAATGGCCTTTAAACACCTCATCCTCTCCTCCTACTTTGGCACCTCATTGACTACCAGCTTCCACCTTTGAGCTGAGCCTGCCTGGAGAAGCTAAACTAAGCCCCAAATCCCCTCTTCCATGCTGTACCTCTCCCACCATATCCCCAATTTTAAGGATCTATCCCCAATTTGAAGTAATCTTTCAAAATTTTGACCAGTACTTTATATTTATTCAACCAACTAATATTTCATATTTGTCTAATATTTAAATCATTAAATCATATTTGACTAATATTTTAATATTTTTAAGTTATTTTTGTATTATGTTCATAGCAATACATTCATGCATCACTTGTGGTTATATATATATATATATATATATATATATACTGTATATATACAGTATATGTTTCTACCAATGTAATGTTTTATTAATTTTTTTCTCATTAAGGTGATTTAGTGCAAGATATGTGATTTTGAACCAAAAGGTTCTTTTGAAACATTACAGATTGCGGCACTACCAAGGAAGAAACAGCCAACTACCCTGATTGCATCTGTTCCTTTAAAACCACTGGTGCATTCACACAAGTGCGAATCTTTACATGAAAGTCAATGAACATTTAATTGTGAACTGTGTGACTAAGGAAATTTGTAAAACGTCTGATTATTTTAACCATATTAGATTAAAATCTGATTTTGACATTCAGTCAAAATGGTCGAAAACATAGCAAATTTTCCATCACAGATTTTAGATCAAATTTCAAACGTTTCAAAATGCAGAACCAACAGAGAATGCACCAGAAACTGCCCAGTTATTTTCTGGTGACCGCCATCCTCTTGAAACTGATATTTGCACTCTTGAAGGGGAAAGTAGTTTGTAGAGATTCTGGGTCGGACATCATTAACCAGTTTGCATGCCATCACTCAAAGAGCGTGGTTGGCAGAACCTTTTAACACATTCCTACGCATATGTGTTTTAATTCAACTTTGACTTTACTGCTTTAGGCGCCTGAGCGTCTAGAGGTGAATGACTTTTATTATGACGAAGGATAAAGACGGAGACATCACGAGGCAGCGTCATCCATCCGCAACGCAGTAATCTGATCGCGATCAGATTAACTCTCTCTCCTCTTTTGATCCTTTGACACCTTCGAAAGCGAGGGAACTCTAGATACAAGCCAGACTTTGTTTGTTCTATCGCAATATACGTGTGGCCCGCTGGCCCGCTGACCCACACCTACGTGCAACACACACACACACACACACACACATCAACGCGTCCGCGCGCTGAACATTCCTGCACGCACACAAACACGGACATCTCTGAAAGCTTGTAAAAGAGTTACCAAAATTATCTAGTATGCTGAAATACATGTAAAAGAACTGTAATTCACTATTTCAACTTCGAATGGACTCACGCGTGTCAAAGAAGTTTAGATAACTGTAATACAATGCTTTACATATGTAACTCAATAATGCTGTCAAAATAGTTCAATGTGTTTGATGTTTTTGTAATCCTCATAGCATGATCTGTCTTTTAAGCTGTATATCGTTATTGTGAAATGTATACCATCATGTATAAGTTTGTTTTCAAAGTTAGCAGAACTTTTCCTTTGTCTTAAGAACCAAGATTAACAACCTGATATGTTAATCAGGTGGGCGCGCGCTCCTTCATTTGTGTGACGCTCATTGGCCATCCGAGTTTTAGGAGGGGTCCCGAAACACCCTTGAAAAACTCTCGCCACAGAATCAGCTCTCTCTTACCTCGCCGCTCTTACCTCGTCTCTTACCTCATTGCTCTTGTTCTTACTCTTAAGCTTAGACTCTTGACCTCTTTCCGGAATTCCTTGGACACTCTCGGCGTCTTCTGAAGCTTTTTAAAGTTATCAGTTTTCGTTATTTTTACTTCGTTTACTTTTGCGAATAGCCAGTTAAAGTTCGTACGTGTGCCTTCTCCAACAAGAAGACACCATCCAGCACGAACTCGCTTTGAACTCCCGCGACACACACCCACGTGGGGAGAACAAAGGAACCTGTTTCCAGCCTCTCGGACAACCGCACGCTTCCAGCATACAAAGGTCTGAAAAGCAATTTGTTCCATCAAATTTGAAACTCAAGATATAATCCTGTGGTTGTCTCTGAAGGTTTAAAGCTGTGCTAGTAACTGTAATTTTCTTTGTATTCCCATTCTCCCTTGTTTCCTTTTTTAGTTTCACTTTCATTTTGTGTATATACATATATCGTGTGATTTTTGTAGTGTAACTTAGTCGTGTGCTTTTATTAAACTCATTTATACATTCTTTGCCATTGTTTGTATTAATCACATAACAAAGCCTCTTTAATATTAGATCCTAACGCTACAATCTGATTTTGTTGAGTGCACAAAACATTGTCAGAATATTAAGCTAAACAGATCAAGTGATTGATAGTTTTACAGATCCGCACGCTGGCGCGCTGACTGAGAAAACTGTAATCCTTGTTGTTTTAAAGAACAGCCCCGATCTGTGGAAAATATATGCTCCAAATTAATCATAATTCGTTGTGTTTAATTTCGTCATATATACCTGAAGCAGACGTGTGTTGTGACACACCCCTCGTTGGGTGATTTAATTTATGTGAGAAACTCGGTTTAACGAATATTCTATAAGTTGCTGATCCAGATCATTGATTTTGGAATATTCTTCCCCTGAATTCAAATTGAGCTATAAACCTTAAGCCGAGATTCTTTACAAGTTCTACCAGAAAGACTCGGGAGTATTAATACTGTGACAATGAACATTTATTTAAGAGCTCAGCAAACGATCATATTCTTTGGTAAACCCCGTCCGTAACTTGCATTCCAAGGGTACGGAATCTGCATATCCTGAAGATGAAGACAGGGGCACAGCTCAACCCCTGCGAAGTAAGGAAGGATGCCATCTGGTAGTGGTAGGGTGGAAGGAGGAGAGCTCATCCTGGCTTCTTCAGGGTAGAGCTCGTCATAGAAATGTTAGGGAGATGAAGGAAATGTCCCATCTGGTGGTGGATGGGTAGGATGGAGGTGAACAATTGAGTCTTCCTGGCAGAAGATGAGGCAACAGACTCTGATTCAGAATTGGTAGATTATCAAACACTTGAAAGGAAATTTGCCTCCATTGGCGCTTTTCCACTACACAGTACATGCTCGGCTCGGCTCGGCTTTGTTTAGTTTTCCACTGTGTAAAAGTTGTACCTGTACCTGCTTTCGGGTACTTTTTTTTTTGTACCACCTCCGGCGAGGTTCTTAGCGAGCTAAGACAATACTAAAATGTCACATGAAAACAATGCCGACTGCTGATTGGTCAGAGAGAACCGTCACCATTTACTGCGTCTTCATTACATGCGCCAGATGGAGTATCCAGAATAACCCCGCCATGTTTAAATAGTTTGGCCAGAGATAGTTATTAAACGTACTACTATTATTATGGCAACTCGGAAGAATACGCTGTGTTCAAACGAGGAGTTGCAGACTCTCCTTTGTTTGGTTGCCGAAGAGAGAATCCAGCAGGAGCTTGATGACCGGGTACTATTTTTTGTCGGTACTGTCTGCAATGGAAAACGGAGCGAAAAGTGAGCCGAGTTGAGCCGAGGCAAGCTGAGTCGAGTCGAGCTCGTACTGGCAATGAAAAAGCGTCATTTGTTGCTACCAGTGGCGGCTGGTGAAAAATATTTGAGGGGGGGCTGAATAAGAGGGAGGTCTGGGGCCCCCCCCCCCCCAGAAAATTTTGAATTTAGTAGATGTGATTTCCTGCATTCTGGTGCATTTTAGGCCTTAGGCCATGCCCTTACCTATACCAATAAAATAACTTAAACCAGTCAATACCAATGGTCAAATAATACAATAATAATAATAACAGTTTGACAGTTAATGATAATGAACAAGTTGCATGTTTATTATGCTCTGTGTGCTGACAGAAAAAGTGCAAACGCATAATATTGATAAATTATAATATAGGTAATACAAAAAATAATAGGTAATACAACAATCTAGTTTAATCAATCCCCAGCTGTAGACTACATATTTTTGACAAATTGACAATTGGATAATGGATAACAATGTGTTGATACTAGAGAAAGAGAGAGAGAAAAGGCTCTGAAAGAGAGGGTGGGACAACATTCTTGAGGGTAACACCCAAGTATGAGAAGAAAGTTGATTTTAACTAGTATGAAACACAGTAATCTAGCTCAGAACTTAAAAACATCAAAAATTATTTAATCATCATTTAATATTCCTATAACTATTTTAATATCAAACGTGTGTGAAACAGTGTTTATGTGTGTGTGAGTGAGTGAGTGACAGAGACAGACAGGTCAATTCCCACGACTAACTTTACATTATTTCCACTCGACGTCACTGGCGCTGCCATTCTGCTCTCATCTGAGGTAAAAAAATGTCCCGTGGTGCGCGTGCACGGTGCACTCCCCTAATCTGATACTGTGGGCGATATTTTCAGCGCCCCTAAACCATAAAATTTGACGACGCTGATTGGCGAAATATAAACTTTTTTGCATAGCAACCGGGGAACCATTGGCTTAAATTCCAGCACTGTGGGGCTGAGCGAACTGGCGCCCTGAGAAGACAGCCTATTGGCTATACTACTACACCAACATGATAAAAGTAATGAAAGTGAATGCAAATATCATTCTGGTGAGTTCAAAACACTTTTCAAAGTAAAACCATTATTAGCATATAATTAACACAGATTATTTTTCAAAATGATAAATTATAATATATATTAAAAAACAGACAGACTGGTCGGAGGGAGGGCGGCGCCCCAGCGCCCTTTATGGGCGAGCCGCCCCTGGTTGCTACGCTTGCAAATGTTTTTACATTTTCCAAAGAGTGCAACGCAACAAAATCTTTGTGAAGTGAGTGACATTGTTCAATTGTCTCAATGTGCTGCAAAACAGCCAATTTAAAACATTCTGACGAAGTATGAAGGGCTCATTGATGATTCAGTTGCTGATGAGAACCAATGCAGTTTTTAATTTCAATCCACATCTAACAAGCACCTTAAATAGGGGGTGTCTTTCAACTGAATGCAGAAGAAATTAATATTTCAGAGAGAATTTCACTGTCATGGATCCAGTAGAATATTTGTATGATAGAGAACACTTTTGTATAGATTTGTATTGAGGAGATTTGAGATCTGTAGTCAAAAAAGACTTGACCCTCCCCTCGCCAGCAATATTTTTTTTTCTATGACCCTCCAAAATGATTGTGAAAAAAGGCATGACCCTCCCCGATAATTTATTGATTATTTCTGTACTGGTTTGCGCTTGGCAAAGTGGTGACGCGTTTATGTAACATGCAATTTTGCGCTCAAGTTGAAAGGTATTTTGTGCATAGTAAAACATATCTGCAACATTTATCAAGTTCACTGACAATTGTGCTTGCATTTATTAATCATTATGATACTAAAATCATAATAAATTAGTATGCTTCCCTTTCAATAGTCCAAATTCACAGCCATTTTTGTCTTTCTTCTGTGGATTTCATCAGCTCCTGATTGATCAAAATTCAGATAGATCGACAAACCGGCTCATGCAACCCATGATTCAACCGCACAGCGCACATGAATTCAAACCTACAGCTCAGATTTTCTCACTAACACTGTTCTGGAAACGCAATAAGAATGGAAACTAAAATATGGTCGTATCGTGCTTTACAGTGCACATTATATCAGCTGCAGTTCGGGCGCCTCAGTCCCAATACACTCGACGTATTCACATGTTAATGCAGCGGTAGAGTTACACACACAGGACAATGCACTTTTTCACAATAACAAAAGTTCATTATTTGCTCGTGCTTTAAAGCTTTGCCGGGTAAACATTTATTTGCCGTTCTGTTCTAATGCACTTTTTCTGAGCGCGTACTGAAGCGCGCGTGGACTGTCAAACAGCGCCACCAAAGCTGGCGCCACTCGGATTTTTGTTGGGTCAGACCAGTGGCGGCTGCTGGTCTTTCAAAGAGGGGAAGCTCTTTTTTCTTTTTCTTTTTTTTTTAAACTCGACTGTCAGGTGTGGGGATGGTGAAAAGAGCGAGGACTCAATGCAAAGTTGATGGGCTTTATTTTATTGATAAAAACAAACAAAAAACAAACAAGGGGAATAAATTGGGAGCAAAAAAGGCAGGTAACGAGGGAGGACAGGTGGGGCAAAATAACTAATAATCAGGAAACAAGATGGGAGTCACAATGTCCGGAAAGCACATATGGCACAACAAACACATGACAAGCACAAGCCATGTGCTCATACCAAACATGACAAAAACACATGACCAATAAAACAAATTAAAAAGCAATTGTGCTCACACAAAATGAGACCTGAAGAACGATGAGAACACTCATAAGTCACGTGTTCACACAGAACATGACAACATGACAGCACACAGCTAGTTTAAAACACAAGCTGTGTGCTACACAAGACAAAACATGACATGAAAGCACGTGGCCGATGTAAACATAAACCATGTGCCACACAATACACAACACACTGAACAGAGCGAACACGACAAGACAGAACGCTAACGTTACGCATGAGTACGACCATAAGGTCATCCTGTGCACTCACAACCGAAAACAAACACGCGGAGAATGCATGTCCGAATCCCAACACAAAAGTGAAACCAAACAGATGTGCCGTGATTCAAACACCACGCCCGCACATGTAACAAGACACCTGACATCGACGGAAGAAATGTGGGAATTAGGTTGAACTGTGAAATATCTGATGAAAATTGCAAATACTAAGAAATATGTTACAGTAGTTCGTCTTTCGAGTAAAATACACACAAAATTTGCGACGAGACTGAGCACGAAGTCTTTAAACTAGCTTCCGCGTCAGCGATTTTTTTATTGGGAGAAATCACTGTCAATCAAAAGGAGATGCAATCCTCCAATCATCACGCGGACGCCCGGACGCCAGGCCAGCCCACTTCCCTATTAACCCCAGAGACGCCCGGCGTCCGTGGGCGGGACATAATCGCAGCATTTATCCAATGACCGTCTAGTTTAACAGCACTGAAAAAAAACTGTTCAAAGCAGCCCCATTGAAGTCAATGGACGCCGAGCTTCTTAGGGGAAATGCCATAGGAAAACGCATGCACTGTGACGCGCTACAGGAGGCGCTGCATGAGAAGGAGATCAAGTCAGCCGACCTGCTATTTGTTGCTTATTCTGAACAAACTCGTCTTCGAGATTACCGTGTTCTAACGCATTTTTACTCATTAAAATGTTAACATAATAGTACACATTTGATCATTATTTGTTTGACATTTTAGGGGAAGCTGAGCTTCCCTTGCAGTCTTAAAGAAATCTCCACTGGGTCAGACCCATCTGACAGCGATGGCCCGGGGGCCGAGACCGAGATAACTAAATGGAAAAAATATGCACCAAACAAGCCACTTTGAAATTTACCTGTTTTGATGAATGCAAAAGTTGGGTGACCCTCCCCTATAGACTAAAAAAAGAATCAAAGAATAAAAAGACATGACCCTCCCCTATTTTCCTCCGGTGGACCTTTCCATAAACACCGAATGGCCCCTAACACAATATTAACAATCTAGTAACTATTATTAACTAACAAGAAACTCTGATTAACAAACTAGTAAGTAATAGCGTACAGACGAAAGTGGTAGTTCACTATTAAGTAATCCATAACTACTATTTTTTTAATACTTCCCAGAGAACTACTGAAAAAGTTTATTAACAATCTAGTAACTACTATTAACTAAAATAAACGCTTATTAACAAATTAGTAAGTAATAGCTCACAGATGAAAGTGTTACTAGATACTTCTGTGGGAATTACTAATTATTTGGATCTGTATTATAAAGTGAAGATCATTGGAACTAACTAGTAATGAATGACTCAAGTGTTACTAAAGACATTTTCTAAAAGTATACTAAAGTTCACCAAAAATATCAATCATTTGCACAAATCATGACTAGTTCATGTAGTAACACTTGAGTCATTACTAGTTAGTTCCAATGATCTTCACTGCGACAGTCATTGTGTTGTCCCAAATTTCATTGAAGACAGAGCCCTCTCGATATCCATTCAATGTGTCAAGTAACCGCTATAATATATATTATATATTATTAAATATATATACAAGGGTAACCGCTATACCCAAATTCAGTTGTGAGGACTGTAAAATGTCAGGCAGATGCTTGATCTCGCCAACATTTTTCGTGAGTGTAATGAGGCAAATAAACTTGAGATCTATTTGCGCTAATAGAGCTATTGCTTCGACCGCTCTGTCAGCATTTATGTCTTCAGAGATTTGTTTAAGTTGATGTATGATGGCCGGCAGTCTATCCTTTACTGTTTCGCATGCATTATGCCTACATGCCTACTGTGTCTCTATTAACCTTTGTAATTCTCTCGCAACCCCCTGATACACGTGTCTCTGCACCTCTATCCACCTTTGGTGTACAAAGGACCATGACATAAAAAACATAGAGCTTCTGTAACAGAGAAAAGAAACAGCTGGCTTCATGAAGACATTTCATAATGTCAACCAATACAGAATTTAAGCAGTGTGCATACCAGTGTATATATAACGCTCCTATTTAATATTTTCTGGCATAGCTGTGTTGTTGTTACCGCTCACGACAGAGGCCCCATCATATGCTTGCCCTACTAAATGGTTTCTGTAGTCAAGGCCATGATACTCTTGCATTGTCTGTATGATTTTTTCTGAGAAAGTGCTGCAGCGTCCAGGCATCAGCAGCTCCAAATGTAAGAAAACGTTTTAAATATAGAGCCATTATGATAGTATCTTATTACAAAGGACATCTGTTCCTTCTTACTGCTGTCTTTGGTCACATCAACCATAACACCGATTTTATCATCTCTACACTGGTTACCTATTAAGTTCCGTATCAATTACAAAATACTGCTACTGTACTAACCTATAAAGCCCTAAATGGTTTAGCACCTATGTACTTAACGGACCTTCTTTCGCCTACAATCCACAACGTTCCTTAAGATCACTAAATCAAGGCTTCTGGCCATTCCTAGGATATCAAAGTCCACTAGGAGGGAGGGCGTTCTCGGCATTTAGCTCCAAAACTCTGGAATAGCCTTCCCGATACGGGTCCGAGGCTCTGACTCGCTGACACAGCTTAAAACTAGATTTAAGACGCATCTCTTTAGTCAAGCATTCACATAATGCTCCTTTTTTAGTCCTCTGTTATGCCAATACGGAACCGTTTGCCACTGAAACGCATTTCCGCGACAGTGGGGCTCGACAAGCCTTAGTCAAACGGGTCGGCGCGTTGGTTGGGTTACGGAGAGTTTGTGAGATAGTGGTTTCTAACACCGACTCCCGTATAACGGAATCATTATGAACATCAGCTATGCTAATTATTTCCCATCTGCCTTCTGCTGTTTCTCGGGACACTTGTCCAAAAAATGGCGTTCGTCAGGTCCAGTTTTGTCTCCAGCCTCTCACGGGGATTCGGATGCCCCAACGCCTGCGATGAGGACCAACGCCTGTGAGGAGACAACTCAACGCCTGCGATATGTTATGTTATTTATATTTATTATTAATTATATATAAAAAATATAAATGTAAGCCAGAGGAGAACTGGCCCCCGACTGAGCCTGGGTTCTCCCAAGGTTTTTTCTCCATTCAATCTGATGGAGTTTTGGTTCCTTGCCACTGTCGCCTTGCTTTTGGCTTGCTTTGGGCTTGCTCAGTTGGGGTTATTTAGTGTTTAGCAATATTATTGATCTGTGTTGTACAGCCTCATTCATGAAACTGAATACTGAATTCCAATGATTGCGGAGGTGAAGATGATGACTCCACCCACCGTTTCCTTAAGCCAATCAGATAACGGCCACATTGAGCTGACCAATTGTAGCACAATGGCCCCGTAGAAGCAGTTGTCATAAAAATAGGCTAACAATTGCATCATAACGAATCGAGTCTCCGTCAAAAAACAGTAGATAAATTACCGTACAGATTGGAGGAGAAGCTCGTAGGCAATCAGGGGGACGTGTGGAGGCATAAAGTCCGATAAAGTCAAAGGAAAAGCCTATAGAGAGAGATAAAGTTGATCCTGCTGCTAGCTCATGGACAGCTAATAGTCATTCTCGCCATCTCTTTTATATTCGGAAGGGAATTATTCAGATTTCGCTCGGCACAGCTACTAGAAGACATACAGGTTGCTCGTGTGACAGGCTCAGTTTGAGCCTGCACAGTACGCCTGGCTATCAGCTTTTAACAGGCCTTAATTTTCTCCGTTGAAATCAATGGGGTCGCTGTGCCCATTTATTTTATGGTTTATGGATTAAACAACGGCGCTGCACACTCAGCTGCTCATAAACATGGCTGCTATAAATTTGACGTGCCACAAGATGGCACTATTTTCGACACTCTTGATGCTTCAAATCTTTTCCCAAAACATCCAGGGGAAAACCTCAGTGAGGCTCATGGGGCTTCATTTGCCCATCCCTAATCTGAGGTGAAATCCTTGTGGGGAACGAATTCCTCTCTCTAAATTCCCGATTGCATGGTTCCTTGTGAGATTATGTGGTTTGCCTACTGAATTTAGCCATTTAATTAGCTGGGGAAGGAGGAGGATAATTAGATCCTGAGAAATGTGATAGCTGCCGATAATAATGAAGGAGCTTCTATTCTACAGTGTATTCCTATAGGTAGACATGGATCAGCTGAGAGTCTGATGCAAGCTTGACTAACATGGCCTGACGCTATACTTGATATATCTACAATAAATCAAGAAGAGAACACAAAGCCTGATTTTAAAATGATCTACTTCAACAACTACTGCTAATAACAACACTAATAATACTAGCCCCTCTCCACAGTAATTTATGGCTCTATGAAATCCGTTTAATTTTTCCCCCAAATTCCATTATAATTTTTCTGGATTCCGTTTTAATTGTTAAATAAAAATTTAGTCATCTAAACGCATATCTAACTAAGTGAAATCACAAAACATGGCAATTTAACAAAAATGTATTACAATTTTAAAATAAATGACACATACAGGGGTCTGTGGAATACATTTTTCTTTTTCTTTTCTTTTTAAAACCAAATTCTGTTTTCTGTTTGAAGTTTTATGGATACCATTTTAATGGAGTAAAAAATTGTTTTAATGATTTAACAATCACATTTTTTTCCTAGAAATTCCGTGTTGAGTATTTAAATTTGTCTGGCAATCAAGTGAAGGAATAAAAGAAGCCCATAGAGAGTCATAAAGTTGATCTTGCTGCTAGCACATGGACTGCCAATACCAGTTACTGCTAGTTCTGCTTCCCATTCCTGAAAGGAAGGGGCTACCTCTGACTTCCAGCTTCTAATTTGTAAACCAATCATTAAACTGGTTTGTTCCCAGTACTCTGTCACTTCATTTGTTGTCTGTCCACCTACCTAAATTAAACAGCTGAGGACATAGTGAAAGATGAGTATCTATCCAAAGCTGTGCAAATCTGTTAATTTTTCATAAATCCTTTTTTTTTTGTACAAAACCAAAAAGTATCATCATCAAAATCTCTCAAATCTCCATCATCAGCCTTACATCTCCAGCAATATGGTATATCTTTTAACTCGAGTCCAATGCACGATCTTACTCTGTAAGGTGTATTCTTGCATCCCTAGATGCTGTTTTGACATTCTTTAAAACTCAATGCCATTCCTCATCATCAAAAAGGTTCAGATCGCTTTACCTTAAGTAAACTTGGTAACACGTTACAATACGGGTGGACTAATATGCATTAATGCATGCTTAACTAATGCACAGATAATCATGAATATAACTCATGAAGAACTAAACCATTAATTAATGATTACTGCATCAGCAACTAATAAAGAGTCTATATGATCAATAGATTAAGTAACACATCAATTGCTATTAATTCAATGTGGCATTGTATATTAATTCCTCAACAACACATTTTATTAACTAATAGTTAGGGGTGGCAAGGTTCATGAAACCGACGGTTCGGTTTGTATCACGGTTTTAGGGTCACGGTTTTCAGTTCTGTACGGTTCTTGTTATTTTTTTCTTTTAATCTTTAACACTCCAGAAATGTACTTCAGCATGTGATATATAGCTTAATTGTCCACACTTTAGGATACAGCAAAAAAAAAAAAAAAAAATGATATTCATGCAATCATGCACAAACTGAATTTGACTCTTTGACTATTTTGGGACTATCTCAGAGGAAAGCTAGGTGAGATTTTGACACAGCAAGAGAGAAGACATGCTTTTCGTTTATTTGGCAAAAAAAAAAAAAGGAGAATGTGTATCACTATGTCTACAAGAACTTGTGCATTTTTATCACACAAATCTTATTTACACAAAGAGATTAACTTGCATTTATCAACTGCCAACTTTTGTAGCTCTTACACAAATTCTATCTTTTAAAAGAAAAAAGAGGAACTCTTAAAACACTGTCTTTTATGAATAACTCAATATACATGAAACCTCATTGCCTATAATTAGGCTATAGCAATAGCAAAGGCCATAAACATAAAGTGAAACATAAGTTCAACCTCAACACAAAAGACAGTATCAACAATGCTTCTATTCCCAGAGAGTGAGGGTACTTTTTTTCACTTGAAATTAAAGTGCAGGATTTGGAAACATTTGACTGAAGCTCTTATCTAAACATAAAGTGCCACTGTAGCATTATATTAAAATATCATAACATAAAATCCAAAATGTTCCCACACTCTGGACTTATACCATAGACTTATACGACGCTTGCGCATCCTCCAACTCCCTCATCTCTCCCACTTGCCATTTCTCCGCGTGCCGTGACCTGCAGCGCTCCATACTCCACTTTTACTGGCTTGTTTACTAACTTGAACCGGCGCTGCACAGAGCGATCGGTAATGACATCAAATACCGCGAAAGTGATTGAAAAGCATACGGAGCCGTCGCTCTCGCACTAGTTTGATGTTATTCACCCGTCGCTCTGTGCAGCGCCGGTCCAAGTCGAACAAGCTTATGTCGCGCGAAAAGAAAACACACGTCACATACGGGCACGAGGTTACATTGCGCATGCGTCGAACCGTGAGACGCACACACGCTCCGAACGGAGACAAGCGAACCGAACGGTTCGGGTGTTTTTTCATGTACCGTGCCACCCCTACTAATAGTGTAAATGAATGTGTTAATTACCACAATTTGTCAAAGCTATGCACTTCAACTTCCAGTTGTCTGCTTTAATTAATCATTAGCTAATGATTTGCAAATATACCATTATGTTATGACTTTACTTGTTGAGGCACATCATTATTAACTAGTAATTTAGTAATTGTAGTAATTTGCACATGAATTTGCACTAACAATGAAGTAATTAATCATGTATTAATGCATATAAGTGTACCTGTCATATTATCTGGAAGTTGAAATACAAGGCTTTGGCTCATTCTGGTAATTAACCTATTAATTAACACTATTAGTTAAAAAATGAGTTTAAATGGAATTAACCCACAATTACATATTTAATTAATAACAATTAATGTATGAACTAATACATTAAACTAACAGACTCTTAATTAGTTCCTAATGTGGTAATCATTAATGAATAGCTTAGATAATCATTAGTTACACATTAATTCAGTATTATCTGTGCATTAATTAAGCATGAATTAATGCTTATTAGTGCACCCGTATTGCAAAGTGTTACCATAAACTCCACATAAATTTAATTTATCTTTTAATCATGCAAAATTAAACAAACGTTTTTGTCAAGAAAAGTGCTGCAGAACAGAGCTTTACTGTTAAAATTAAAGGTGGAATACCTAAGATTTTGCATTAAAATATCCCAAAATCACAAGGCCAGTGTTATATATTTAGTTATGATGATAACTCACAATATTCCAAATGTTTCAAACAATGTTTAAATCGCGAGAAAATGTAGATTTTAACCAAGAAAACGGGGCGTATGAGCAGGGGTGAGCTGGGAGTCGCCAGTCAATCGCGTCATATCCGCTTACCTCGGTTTCCGCTCGTACTACGTATAGTCCTGGACCAATGCAGTAGTTGTAGTTGTGCGTTAGCGTCTATCGAGCAACAAACGTCAGCTTGTTTCGCGCATTTGTTATGGAATGGAGCACAATTATTCTTTTCATTTATTTTCGGAATGTGAACTGTTGGCTGTAAAGGGGGTCACACACCAGACGAAAAGCGTCGCACCACGTTTAGGACAACTCCACAGTATCGAACACCGGACGCGCACTTTCTCATCAGTGTATGGCCAGCAATATTGTTATGTTTAATGACATGAAATGAAGATAATGTCTGTTCTATGTTATGATTGTACTGTACAATGAAATACAATCGTTGCTGAGTTTGCATTCTGAAAACTTTACCTCAGAGCATCCGTTCACTGAATGAATTGAGAATCTCACCTAAAAAATCTAATAATAACATCAGCAATTGTCATTCAAGCAGCTGATTTCTGTAAATTACTGTAAAACTAAATGCATATTGCAGCATAGGGCGAAGTCAGGATCCATTAGCAACGATTTGAGACAAAAATAATTAAAATTTTATATAAAACTATGTAAATGGTGCTCTGTGGCGCAGCAGGATTTTGAACACGGTCCTGAGACATTGCTGGGCGCCGCGGACATACGCCGAATGGCGCCGCCGGTATGTATACACTTATAGATAATAATGTGTTCGAATTTTAAAGATGTGGCGCGACGCGGCGCTGCAGCTTCTCGTCCGGTGTGCGACCCCCTTAACGTTAATTTTGTGAAACTGTAGCTGTGGTTACTTACACGACATGAAAAGATGTGTCAAATGTACATTAAATTGATTTTTTATTTTTATAAAGTTACCAAGGAGGACCAGCCACGTCAACTCCTTGCAAGAGACCTGCCCCTTCAAACCCTCTCCACCATAGCTTCGTCTAGTGACTCGTACAGTAACTAATTTACTTTTAAACCTGACTTTTCTTGCGGTTATTTCAGTTTAATGAAAAACAAGCATGTCATTAAACGCAACTTTTATAGAAATCGAACTTTACCTCATCCATGACAACTAATTTTCGATTCCCGTCTGACTGATTTATCCACGGTGGAGTTGAAAACAACAGTTCCCGTCATTCCGCGTTCCTCCACGTCGTCATCAAGCAAAGCCGTTGTTGTTGTTTTGAATGTAGCGCCCTCTAGCGGCATCTAAATCTTAGGTATTGCAGCTTTAAAACGTGTGACAGAATGAAAAATGGAAGAAAAAACCCTTGGCTTTTGTCCCAGAGGAAGCCCTGACGAGGCCTGATCATGTCCCATAAGTGACAGTGGAAACACGACTGGCCCTGGCACACTTGTCTGCATAAACACAATATTGATTATTCACTAGCTGCTAATAAGCTTAGTTATTCACTCTAAGCATTAAAACGGGACTGGTGGCATTTAAAACCTCATGTATGGTTACTTGATAAGGAACTCATAGTGATGCATAGTGATATAAGAAAGACTCTTCACTTATCTTAGATGAATTTCAGAGAATTTCTGAAAGTGTGCTGCAACAACTACAGCAAATTCAGACCCAGTGTTTGAGCAGCGAGCTCATAGGCTACTGATACAGTAGGAACCAATCAACCTTGCCCTTTAGAGAATGATGTGGTCAGCCCGCACTATGCCTGTTTCATGACAGAATTTTGTATTAATTTCTGTGTGAACAATCACTTTAAAAGCATTATGTTTTTAATCATTTTGTGATTGTGATTCCATTTTCACATGCATAAATGAATACTGAATGTAACAATCACACCGCCAGCTAATGCATATCAATTATTTGCCGAGGAACTGTGTAAAAAAGTATTTTCTTTTGTTATTCTTTTTTTGCTTCACCAACAGGGCATCCTATAAGCCCCGAACATGTATTGAGTAATAGACCCATCCACTCCCACTCTTCTTCAAAGCACCAAACAAATTTTCAAGTTCCCTCTTGCAGTTAAAGCACACTGATATGCCACAGCTATTTTAGAGTCAATGTGGAGCTCATTTATTATTCTTCCCTGCGTTCCCACCCAGCGAAACTTGGCAGGAACGTCTTTGGATGATCGAACAACCACATTGCATAAAGCTTAATGTAATTAAGGTGTTGAGGAGATGAAAAAAGAGACTGTGTGTGTGTGTGAGAGAGAGAGAGAGAGAGAGAGAGAAAGAGAGAGAGAGAGAGAACAAATCAAGGTAAAAAACACTGCAGCACAGTGAATCACAAGCTGCAGAAAATAGATTGTAATACAAAAAAAAAACAAAAAAAAAACTACATAGTATTTTGTTGCATCATTTATAAGGCTCTGGCAAGCCTTATGATTAGTAAAGCATCCTGAAAAAGGATAAGTACAATTGTTGAGAAGCTTTTAGTGTGCTAGAGCGTAAGAAGCCATTGACTACAGGCAGTGTCCACTATTAATGTATTAATTTTTTGTGGCAATTTAAAAAAAAAAGAGTTTTTAATCATGTTACATCAGTGATTGTGTCGCGTATATTTTGCAGTGTAACATCTTGAAGTGTTTTTATGTCAAAGGCTAAAATCTTTTCCAATGCTCTATCTTTCTATAATGTATCATTCAAGACTAGAGTAGCCTAAAACAGCTGCATTGGTAACAGTTTTACTTTTTGAGCGTTTTCTTTTTCTTCCATACTATTATTCTCAAAGAAGTTGCTCATTCATTCTGTATAACCACAATGTTTTTTATTTAAATTATACTTTAAAAAAAAAAAATTACATAAATACGAGTTTAAATACTTCATGATTTAAATATCTTTTGTTTTCAAATAACAGTGAAGAGTAGGAATTTCATTAAATATATTTTTTTTCAAGCAAATAAATCAATTGTACTTATATTTTGGAAAGCATAATTTGGTGAAGCATAATTTATAAGTGAGATACTTAGGTAAGTTTATTTCTATGTGTGTTACGAACTGCTCTGAGGCTTGTAGATGAAGATCCAAATGCAGCTTTAATATAAGAATAGTCGTACAGGCAGGGTCGAGAATCAGCAGGCAGGACAATGGAGGATACACAGTGGGAATCCGGGAAACAGGCAGAGGTCAGGGCAGGCAGCAATAATCAAAATCCAAAAGACAATCCAAAGTCAAAAACCAGAAACCAAACACAGAAAACGCTCAGAAATGCAGTGTAACACTTAAACAAGACTTCGCAAACACTGAATGTGAACACAAGGTATATATAGACACACTAACAGGATGAGACACAGGTGAATGCAATCAGTGAATGAGGTACAGGTGAATGTGATCAGTGATGAGTCCGGGCAGTGAGTTCTGGGAAATGTAGTTGTGAGGGAAACATGAACATCTGGTGTGGAGTGCCCTCTGGTGACTCTCAAGGGCACTCCACCTGGTGACCGTTACATAGCCCCCCCCCAAAGAGCGGCTTCCAGACGCTCCAAAAACAGTTCAGGAGGGAGGTGGAGCGGAGGCGGATCCGGGGGAGGGATGGAGGGCCAGGCCTGTGGAGCAGAATAGGGCCTGGAAACTAGGACGGAAGACCAGGGTGGAGCAGGCGGCCAGGGCGGAGCAGGCCGTGGAGGCGGCCAGGGCGGAGCAGGCTGTGCAGGCGGCCAGGGCGGAGCAGGCTCCTCGGGCAGCCACGGCGGTGAAGACCCCTTGGGCGGCCACGGCGGTGAAGACCCCTCAGGTGGCCACGGCGGTGAAGACCCCTCGGGCGGCCACGGCGGTGAAGACCCCTTGGGCGGCCTGGGCGGTGATGCCCTCTCAGGACCAGACACCGGCTCGGGACCAGACACCAGCTCAGGAACAGACACCGGCTCAGGAACAGACACTAGAACAGAAATTGTCACAAACACAGAAACAAACTCAGGAACAGACACTGGGTCGGCCATCTTGTCCGGAGACACTGGGTCGGCCATCTTGTCCGGAGACACTGGGTCGGCCATCTTGTCCGGAGACACTGGGTCGGCCATCTTGTCCGGAGACACTGGGTCGGCCATCTTGTCCGGAGACACTGGGTCGGCCATCTTGTCCGGAGACACTGGGTCGGCCATCTTGTCCGGAGACACTGGGTCGGCCATCTTGTCCGGAGACACTGGGTCGGCCATCTTGTCCGGAGACACTGGCTTGGAGGCGGCCATCTTGTCCGGAGACACTGGCTTGGAGGCGGCCATCTTGTCCGGAGACACTGGCATGGAGGCGGCCATCTTGGCAGTAGACACTGGCTTGGAGGCGGCCATCTTGTCCGTAGACACTGGCTTGGAGGCGGCCATCTTGTCCGTAGACACTGGCATGGAGGCGGCCATCTTGTCCGTAGACACTGGCTTGGAGGCGGCCATCTTGTCCGTAGACACTGGCTTGGAGGCGGCCATCTTGTCTTTAGACACTGGCTTGGCAGAAGTGACGTGGAGCGTCTCTGGCTCGGCAGAAGTGACGTGGAGCGTCTCTGGCTCGGCAGAAGTGACGTGGAGCGTCTCTGGCTCGGCAGAAGTGACGTGGAGCGTCTCTGGCTCGGCAGAAGTGACGTGGAGCGTCTCTGGCTCGGCAGAAGTGACGTGGAGCGTCTCTGGCTCGGCAGAAGTGACGTGGAGCGTCTCTGGCTCGGCAGAAGTGACGTGGAGCGTCTCTGGCTCGGCAGAAGTGACGTGGAGCGTCTCTGGCTCGGCAGAAGTGACGTGAACAATCTCTGAATTTGCAGAAGTACATTGAAGAGTCTCTGAGTCGGCCATCTTGTCCATAGACACTGGCTCGGCAGAAGTGACGTGAAGCGTCTCTGTCTCGGCAGAAGTGACGTGAACAGGCTCAGACTCGGCAGGGCTGACATGGAACTCTGGCTGGGCTTTCTCGGCGGGACGAGACTCTGGCTGGGCTGTCTCGGCGGGACGAGACTCTGGCTGGGCTGTCTCGGCGGGGCGAGACTCTGGCTGGGCTGTCTCGGCGGGACGAGACTCTGGCTGGGCTGTCTCGGCGGGACGAGACTCTGGCTGGGCTGTCTCGGCGGGACGAGACACTGGCTGGGCTGTCTCGGCGGGACGAGACTCTGGTTTGACGGTCTCTGGCTGTACGGTCTCTGGCTGGAAGGTGAGCGGGGGCTCGGCAGGGCTGACGGTGAGCGCGGGCTCGGCAGGGCTGACGGTGAGCGGGGGCTCGGCAGGGCTGACGGTGAGCGCGGGCTCGGCAGGGCTGACTGTGAGCGCGGGCTGTGGAAGCTCTGCTGAGACGTGACGAGGCTCTGGAAGCTCTGCTGAGACGTGATGAGGCTTTGGAATGAAACTCTCTTCACAAACGGAGACCGCCTCTCTCCAGTTCAGACCCGAGAGATTGGGGAGCTCCCTCGGGTTGACCTCCTTAGCCCCTAGCTGGTAACACAGCTTAATAGCCTCATCACCGAGAGAGCAGGAGGCAGCGAGAGGAACAAACCCCCAGGTATACTGGAACAGATCACGGCTATCCAGGGCCAAGGCCGCGATCTGACCAGCAAACTCCCGGATTTGTGCTGCTGGATTCATTTGTTGGTCGGTTGTTGCTGGATCTCGGTGTGGCGAAGTCTTCTGTTACGAACTGCTCTGAGGCTTGTAGATGAAGATCCAAATGCAGCTTTAATATAAGAATAGTCGTACAGGCAGGGTCGAGAATCAGCAGGCAGGACAATGGAGGATACACAGTGGGAATCCGGGAAACAGGCAGAGGTCAGGGCAGGCAGCAATAATCAAAATCCAAAAGACAATCCAAAGTCAAAAACCAGAAACCAAACACAGAAAACGCTCAGAAATGCAGTGTAACACTTAAACAAGACTTCACAAACACTGAATGTGAACACAAGGTATATATAGACACACTAACAGGATGAGACACAGGTGAATGCAATCAGTGAATGAGGTACAGGTGAATGTGATCAGTGATGAGTCCGGGCAGTGAGTTCTGGGAAATGTAATTGTGAGGGAAACATGAACATCTGGTGTGGAGTGCCCTCTGGTGACTCTCAAGGGCACTCCACCTGGTGACCGTTACAATGTGGGGGTGGTGATGGTGCAGTGGATTAGACACATGTCTGTGGTGTGAAAGACATGGGTTCGAATCCACTGTCAGACACCAATGTGTCCCTGAGCAAGACGCTTAACCCCTAGTTGCTGCTGAGGCATGTGACCTCTGACATATATAGCAATTGTAAGTTGCTTTTATTTATTTGGATAAAGGCATCAGTTAAATTAATAAATGTAAATGTATTTGCAGGAACGATAATAGCAGCTGGTGAGGATATCTAATGCATTCTCATCCCAGGGTGTCATATAGTGACGCTTTTGATAATGCGTATACGCAACGCATTCTCACCCCAAGGCGTCACCTTTGACCATGCTTCAATATTTGACGCTTTAGGCGCCCTTTAGCGTCAGTTATATGACACGATCCTACGGCGTCATCTAGCTGACGCTAAAGGAAAGCGTCAGTTAGATGCAACGCATTCTCACCCCAAGGCAGTGTTGTAGTCGAGACCTCCTCACTCGAGTCCGAGTCGACACCGAGACCAGAGAGAGTCAAGTCCGAGTCAAGACCGATTCCATAGAGAGTCGAGTCCGAGTCCGAGACCAGAGACGGTCGAGTCCGAGAGCGAGACCGAGGCCAGTGAGGGTTGATTACCTAATTTACTTTTATTTACTTAGAGAAATCCTTTTTTTTTTTTTTTTTACTGAATTTACTTAGAGTTTAAAAAATATGATCAGTTTAGGGTAAAAAGGCCACATAGTAGATGGTGTTAAAAGTAATTTTATTACAATTTGTCATGCGCAGTTGTGCACTAGAAAATCACCAATCACTGGGCGTGTCAATCAATTTAAAGAAATATTTTATTAACATACATTAATAATCATGAAAAATATTTTTAATTGAACTCGAGTGGACTCGGGAATAATTCCGAGTCCTAAAAAAAAAATGTTGGAGTACGAGTCAATTCCGAGTCCAAATGGACACGAGTCCATGACAAGACCAAGACCATTAAAATATGGTCTCGAGACCGAGACCGAGTCCGAGTCTCGAGTACTACAACACTGCCCCAAGGCGTCACCTTTGACCATGCTTCAATATTTGACGCTTTAGGAGCCCTTTAGGTCTGGGGTAAAGTTAGGGTTAGACCACTAGGAGGCGCCTTCTGGCCCATATATATCTTCATCTCATATTAACGCTAAAGGGTGCCACGTGCGTTGGATGTATAGGCATTTTCGAAAGCGTCAGACTCCTTGGGATGAGAACGGGCTGGGATATCAGGTGTGGAAGCAGTCAGATAGTAATAGTTTCAATGAATTATTATGGTAACAGTCTTGCAGGTGGTGATGATCATGAGATTCACTGGATCTTGAAGACGGATGAAAGCAGACCAAAGATGGTTGGCGCCGATCTAGAAGCAAGCTGCGGATATTCCAACAGGTGAGTAACCAGGTAAGTCGAAGCATGTATTCAACAACGAGACCAGACAAATGGGATGTGGTGGCGGCTGCTTATGAAGGGTGAGCAACTGAGCCGGTGCACTGTGTTAGTATGGCCAGTGGTGTGGTAGAGCCTGTGACGCAAGACAGGTTATTGAAAAATTGATTTTTAACTGTGACATGAACAATAACATCTAACCTCATTAACTAATTTTTCATTTTGTCTCCTTTCATAAACCTGAATAACAATGTCCCACATTGACAAAAGTAGAAACGGAATCTGCAGCCTGCAATCTAATTCATCGCATCATTCATTTTGCCACCAGATATTAACTGATAGATGTCTCTAGCCACATCTTCTCACCTTCCCTCTAAAATGTTGGGTGTTTGAGTGCCAGATTGTGATACTACTGCTATCTTGCCCATTATAAAAATGATGTGAATTTATTACCGTACTGTAAATTGAGCTTTTAAAAAAAACTATGTTTAATGACCCTTTACACAAATCAATTGATAGTACTTGATAGCAGAAATTTCAGCATGATGCAGTTTAATTGTTTTTATTTTGCTTCATCTGCATCACGTTTTTTAAAACGACCTTGTTTTTAGTTTCCTATTTGCTATGCCATTTCACAGTCCTGCCTGCGATATACTGTACAGTACGTGACAATACAGAATCAGCATAATGGATCCAGACTCAAGCAAGTTTTATTACGTTCATATGAGCCATCGTTTATCTCAGAGCGGACATTTAAACAATACCCACTACCACATGTATGCTCACGGAAGCATGCTAAATACTCATTGTTGATTGGCACCCGCATTCAGATAATATTTTAAACGAAACAGAATCATTCATAGCAGCTCAACATGCCATGCAATGTCTCCATCAGATTGGTTCAAATGCCAATGTAATTGTGCATTCATCACTCACCAGTGCCAGGAACTGTCACCCAGCATCACAGAAGGGGTTTTGGGCTTTGTGGCTGCTGTGCTGATATCCCATGACAATGTGTGAGCAGGCTGTAATTTGTTTGGTCCAGATATGAAGCCACAACACCCTCGATGCCTGTTTAATTTAACACTTCAGTGGTGTTCATGGTTGAAACTGTATCTCAGTTCACTTTATAAATGCATAGACAAGAAGGAAGAAGGCTTACTCGGTTAGTTTTAAACTTAATTGAAAAACAATTTATTTCTGACACTGTGGATTCACAACTTTACTCTGAAGCTTTGCTTCAATTATAGCCTTTACAATATATATATGAAGAGTTCAGATGCAAAAGCCTCTAAATGCCATTTGAAATGTTCTTCTTTAATGATGATTTTTATCACACTTGTATATTTAAGTTCAGTAATTTCACTTAAATAACAATTAATAGGTAATTATCATTGCCATTTAAGTGAAATCACTGAACTTAAATATACAAGCTTGATAAAAATTATCATTCTAGAAGAAAATTTCAAATGGCACTTAGAGGCTTTTGCATCTGAACTCTTCATATATATATATATATATATATATATATATATATATATATATATATATATATATATATATATATTAATTATAAGAGTTCAGACGCAAAAGCCTCTAAATTCATTGGACATTCATATCCATTAACTTTTTCACTGCTATTACAGTAGTTGCATTCTGTAGTAATTATAGTTAGGGAACTCTATAACAGGCCTTCTTGCCCCATGTACTTAGTCATTAATCACATTAACACTACAGGTTACATGCGGTGCCACAACAACAGCATTCACATACAAACTCACACTGGATAGATTATATATATATATATAGATATATATATAGATAGATAGATAGATAGATAGATAGATAGATAGATAGATAGATAGATAGATAGATAGATAGATAGATAGATATCTGATCTGCAAAGCATGATTTTAATAATCACATTTCCCTTGAATCTAACCACATTTAGCAAGACGATGGAGAGAACAGTTTATTCCGATCAACATTGCTGCCTTCAGAAACATAACAGTTCTACGAGAAAAAGAGGTTGTATTTGTAACAACAAGAATCAAGGCATCCATCGTAATATTGAAATCATTTTATATTTTAATCCTTTTAAAGAATTATTCGAATTGGGAAAAAAAGGTTTATGGATAATTGAAACACTGAGCTCGATGTTGCTATTCACATATGAACATGAAAGGCAGAGTGTTCAGGGCAGCTTGGGAATTGATCCATTGTAATTCTGTTCGTGACCGACACAGCTTGGGGAGCTGTCCACCGGCGTGTGGTCCTGAAAGACATCACATATACTTCACCAAACAATTAAGGGACATTTCTGTTCTCATATTCAACCGAAAGAAATATCCTTTAATTGTAAGGCAAAGAATATAACGTTTCGTCTCGGATGAAGTTGTCAGTGCTGTGGATGAATAAAGTGAGTCCAGCGGGGCATGCTCTTCATTTGTTTCTCTAAAGTTCATTTTCTTCGATTTACTTTCTGCTCTTCACAAATCTTCTCTCATTCCCTTACAGTCCGTTTGATATCAACCTTTTAAAAATCTATATTGAAACCTTAAATTAAAGTTTAAAATCCAATACAAATGAAAGCAAACAGAAACATCATATGAAACATTGGATTCTGTCTTAAACTATAAAAAGAGAAGCTGTGGAATTATTACCATAAGGAGCTTTTTCTACTCGATCAGGTAAAAAATCACTTTCGGTTACCAAATACAATGTCATATTAAATGTTGTTTTGGCTCAACTAAAATCAGTAAATAATCACTGACAAACCTTTCTATACATTGATATTTAAATTGCATTAATGTGGTGCAATAAATACACACACAGACACACACAGAAAATGATATATCATGAAAATGGCAGTATTGTACACGAGCCCACAGCTCCCTTTTCACCGGCAATATCGTCTCCGCAACACGTCCTCACCATAAACACCGTGTCTGAATGAAACCATGTTCACATGGAGAAATGCGCCTTATCATGTGTAGAATTTCCACGGATTTCTGACAGCGGCGCTCCATCTCACGCCGCGGGAAAGTCGATTCCTCTTCGTGACGTTGCACACTATGTACTTCATCATCCAGTTAAAAAAATATATAATAATAATGATAAAAAAAAGCAAGAATGAATCCATTGCACGCTTTAACACTCAAAAGAAAGTTAGCGTTTCCTTATGTGCGCGACGGATCACTGAGAGACCATGTCTACATTAATGTCTCCCATATGGAAATCTCTACGTCTATGTTTACTCACTGTGATTCATTGGAAACTAAAATAATCTATCAACATAGAGAATGAATCAACAGCACACTTGAACACTCAAAAGAAAGTTACCGCTTCGTTCGATGACTCTGAACCACCGGCTTTCCACAGGTTTTCACGGGTGGAAAGCTATTCAATCACGTTCTTGCAGAGGGGTCTCGTTCCTAAAAGTTGAACTGTTTTAACTCGAAAACGCTGGTTATTGCGAAAATCGGTTAAAGGTAGCGAGACGCGATGCAACAGTCAACGACGAGAATATGATGCTTTTTTCTTTCTTTCTTTCTTTCTTTCTTTTTTTTTACGGAGACAAAGGATTAAATGAAATTGCACAGACGGAACGCAAAAACGGTAACGTCCTCTTAGGCAGCTGCATGTATGTTTAGCTTTGTCTTCTCCGGATCGCGTACGGATTCCATCTCTCCGCGCGCGTGCTCGCTCTCTGGAACGAGCGAACAAGCTAGCTAGCGAGAGCGCGCGCGGGGGTGTCCCTCCTCCGCAGTTTTGAGTTTGTGATGTGTTTCAGACTCCGCGAGCGCCGCGCGAGAGAGACCTGCGGAGAGAACGCGCCGGACCCCGAAGCAACCGTTACCCTCCAACAGGCGATCTGCATTTCTCCTTCCTGATTCCCCCCTTATTCCCTCACAGTGTTTCTCACACTAGCGCTTTCCTAAATTGCCGCCACACTTTTTGGTTATTCACAGGTGTATTTGTGCTCCTTTGACGTACTTTTCTCATTCACTGGGAATTAACATACATCTGAGGATCGTGTGGATGCACGGTTTTGGAGAGAAGCGGAGATGGAATTGCTGATAATATGCCTTTCTTTTGGGATATTGCAATGCAGTTCGGTGGGAGCCGACTCCATCATTCACATCGGTAAGGAGTGAGCTGTTCAAAGCCTTTATTTGTTGCAAATGATAATGAATGCGCCATCCAGATTGAAGTGAAGGGACTGCGTTGTAAGGGTCGGTGTGAAATGTCAATTGCAAATAAACATTAAAAATGCACCCTACTAATCGGGCTGAATGTCAATTGAGCAGACCACTTGCGATCATAACGTCCCTCTTGTTCAAATTGGCGATAGTTCCAATGCACTGATATGCATGAACAAGACTAATCGAATTGCAGTCTTTGCAGCTTGTTCATGAGCAAGGCATAATTGAGTAAATAGCAGATTTCAGGTAAGTTGGAAATTCAGGAGGCATCTGCCATAAGGCAAAGTAAGCCAATGTGTGGGGGTTGCTCTCCCCCTCCCATCTATAAGATTGAACTTTGTATGGAACGTGAGGGAAATCTTAATAAAGGATGCTGAAGTAAATAAATGACAAAAGGACAAATGCTTATTCTTGGCTATCCCAGGCCGTAGATGTCATCTTAACCAACCCCCCCTTTGGATGCGCTGGTCACACTGTGCATTCTAATTGTCTCACCAAACGTGAGGAAAGTACGATTTTTGGCACTCAAACAGCAGCAGAGAGAAGGAATAGAGGCTGGTGAGGGTGGCTGTGGCTCTATTCGGTTGTCATGAAGAACTGAAATCTAAACCTTTAAATCTCTTATATGCATGATGTACATTAACCAAATCAGCCATTCTCTTAATTAAGAGGGAATTTATTAGAATCTGTTGTCCATGTAGTGAAATTAAGCCACCATATTTGCCATAGAAGATTCTGCTGTAGTGTTGCCAATAAACCCGAACAGAACCCCCAAAACAAAACTACTTCTTATTGAAGAAAAAGCTTTCACATCAACAACATATAATTGTCTTGGGTGGCCAACACTGACCAAGTGAGTTGGTTATACTCAATATTTATTATAGTTTTAACAAATCCAAAATGAGCAATGCTTGTGTTAAGCAATCTGTGTACTTTTCTAACCATTTTGTTGACCAAGACTTTGGGGATGATTAACAAGGAAGTTAAGCATGTACTGGCATTGGAATTCACACTTTAAAATGAGGTGTATTGATTGCATTTGAGAGCTGTGGTGGATGTGAAATACAGTGTGAAAGAATCTTTTGAAATGCTACATCTTATGTACAAAGAAATAATTAAATCCACAGCTTGTTCTCAGATACTTCAGGTTAACTACCAGTTGCATGGGTCTAGGTAGAAAAAAGTCAATATCCAATATATTTTTTATCTATACCTTTAAGTGCAGGACAGGTGGCTGTGGCTGTGTAATAGGCAGGACTCAAAAGGTGCACGACACAGGTGAAATAACAAATTCCAGCCTCTCCAGTGCCCAATACTTCCACTTTGTCACATCCCCTAGTTATCATCCTGACCAAATTCGGCTCCGAAGGGCAAAAGAAAAATAGGGCCGCCCATTGAATGAAGAGGGTGACATGAAGTGATTTTCAGGGTGGTGTGGTGATTTACAGAGGCAATGGCCATCCAAAACTGGTAATTGGAAGGCAGTATAGGCAGTGTGGATCAGGGCTGTTCTCACTGGCAACTGGAATGAGCAGATGCGACACCCCCATTTCTGCTAAATAAGATGAACATTGCAGTGATACATCAACCAGATTCTACCTGTCTACACGCCCATCCGATTGAGCTCCTCTAACACAGGTAGAGAAGATGGGTACATTTTGGCCACACATAAATGAGGCCTCTCAATCTCTCAAAAACATTTCAAGATATCATGCTTAAACATACATTTACTAAGCTACTATAATACGAATTAATCTGCGTGCAACTTGTCACCCCACTTTATTGTAAATTGATTTTATAAGCTCATTCTTGGCATGTAAATGCTGGGCTCAACAGTAAGGATTTTTGGTCCTGCTTTATATTAGTTGACTTTAACTACTACTGTATTTGCTTATGTCAAAAACAACTGTGTTTGTGTTGTATTTCAACACACTTTTATGCTATTGAGGTGGGATATGGATAAGGCTTGGTGATGTGGTTAGGTTTAAGGGGTAGGGGTAGACGGACGACAGAAGGTCTGGACTCCATTGGCACAGGATGTCTGACCGACATGTAAAAGCAATCCACCACAGTTCATGTTGTTCCACGGCATGGAAATGTGAAGTCTATACCTCTACGATAACGGCATGTATCTTAATTAATTATTAATTCAAGATCCTGGTACAAGTTTACTGCATCACAACAGCTTTATTCATCCAAAACGCAACAGCTTTATTCCTCCAATCGGGGTGGGTTTGGCTGGCATCTTGACGGCTTTTTTTCCCAGGTGGAATGTTAAAGAATGAGACACACATGTCTCCCGGAAATCTTGTAGAATTAAATCAATCAGATGTTTTATGCATCAGACATTCAGCCAACGGTTAGTGAGCATAACATCTGAGACCAGGATAGATGTAATTATATGCAAATTATGCAGGTATTTTTTGAAATACCACATAAAACATGTATGTTACACATCATTGCATCAAATTAATTTGGATGTTTGTACATATATAAATACACTTAATATAAAGTGGATCCAAAGTGTTTTTTTTTTTCTTTTTGGAGGGACCAGTACATACGATATTTGAATGTCCTGCAAACATCTTCCTACGTTAGGCAGTTGAAACATTCACTAACATATTAAGATATTTAAATCAGCAGAATTCAACAACATTGTTCATGTTAAACGCTTTCAGCAGTGACAACATAAACAAACGGTACTGCGCATGTGCATTAATCTGGCCAAAACTTAACTTCCGGCAGACTTGCGGAGACAATCCATAACAAGTAAATAACCTAGTAACTGGTATTTCTTGCCAGTCAAATAAAATAAATGTTACCTGGCCAAACTGAAATGTGACTACCAGACCCGTTGAACAAAAATTGGAGACAAGATATTTTTCTACCGACGTGTCTGATTTACCGCAGTGTTCAAAAAACTGGCGAGCACGACGGCGTAGTTTGATAAGGTTAATAACATAGCTCTCCTTATTAGCTAGGCTTCTTACATGCTTGCTAACCTTTTTTTAAGGTGGGTCTCCACATTGACCACATGTTGGATGGATCTGTGCAGCGCTGTTTACGATACTAACCATTCAATACACAGACTGGTCCGCTGTCAATGTGTTTGCGAGAGAGAGAGAGAAAGCGTGCGAATATGCGCTGCACGCAACTGCAGTCAACAACTTTTCCCATCTTAAATTGTTAAAAACATGAAAATCAATATGTGGCGGCCAGCGCTGATAATGTGGTGGGCTGCCACTAATAAATGTATGTATGGGAAACACTGTACCGGTTATCCCTCAGATAAACATAGGCTATTTTAATACCGCCGTCTCCCTCATAGGAAACCTTGACATTTTTGTTTTTAAAAATTGCGTTTGCTCCCTACTAGGTCAGGTTGGACCCCACAGCTCAACAACCTGCTCATCACCTTAACTTTCACTTCATTTGTAGTGAATGCCATATTATCCAGTAATCACTAATAAACGAACAGAACGGAAGTTAACTTTGGGCCAGCTCATCACCATGGCAACGCGTCTGATGAAAGCGTCTATAGAACGCAGGAATGAAACAAATGTAACTTTTTGATGTTTCTGTTAGTTTATTGCAACACCAATTTAATTTTATAAAACATAAAGAAACAGACCAGTGAAGGAAATTCTAGGTCTAATTTTAGTTGGGAAATCATATTTGCATCAATTTGCATTCAAATACTGTATGCACACATGTATTTTTATTTGTATTCTTTTCTCACTCAGTTGGGAATTACACAAACCATGTAAATGCATATATTCAATTCAAAACAAACATATTTGAGAAAAACAGTCAGCTAGTTTGCATCACCGGATGTTGGTCGTTAAACATTTTTATTGCAAAACAGTTGATGTCACAGTTTGTCGTCTTCACCTGTTTGTCCCGTCATCTGCACTACACTTCCCCGGATCCTTTTGTTTCTACTCCCGGACTCACTCCCCAATCAGCCACCTGTTCCTCGTCCTGTCATTATAATTTTCACCTGTGTTCACCCCACTTAGCTTAATTCCTCTGTGTATTTAGTTCAGTTCAGTTTCATTCAGAGTTTGTCGGTCGATGTCTTTCATTGTTCAGTGTGAACCCGTGTGGTGCTCGTGTTCCTGTCTGCCTGCTGGTATTTATATAATAAACCCTGTTCTACCTGATACTCCGGTCTCCTCGTCCTTCTGCCAGAGCCACACCGTGACAGTTGACATGTAGGCTATTAAATAATTTGCTATTTACATCTTACCTCACTCTCTTTTAAAGTTAAACTGATGCTACTTACTTACTTACTTACTACTTACTTAAGGTTTGCCCATTGCTCATTATTTTATTACATAAAAGGTTCTGAGATAAATGCAGTTTATCTTTTTTATATTTAGTAAAACAATCACCAGACATGTTTTTGCCTTGAGTTGTCTGTAGGAAGGGTTCATATAACTCAACTGGTAGAGCATAGCGCTGGAAATGTCAAGGTCATGTGCTCGATCCCAGAGAACACACATGCTGATAAAAAAAAAATAAATAAAATTAAGTACCTTGAATGCACTTTAAAGTGACTTTGGATAAAAGCATCTGCCAAATAGATAAATGTTTATTAAACAATAGACCTGTGAGCAAGATGAGCCGAGCAAGTGAATTGCCCTCAGTATGCAAATTAGCAATTGCTACAGTTTCTTTGTACTCTCCACTAAGACCCAGATAACTATCTGCACATGCCCGCAGGTGCCATTTTTGAGGAGAACGCAGCACGGGATGATGAGGTGTTTCAGTTGGCGATCTCTGACCTCAGCCTCAACGATGACATTTTGCAGAGCGAGAAAATCACCCACTCCATAAAATATATTGAACCCAACAACCCCTTTCAGGCAGTCCAGGAAGGTGAGTGGATCATCATGTTATGTCTCTTGACTCACAAACTGCATCATTCACTGACGTCTGAGTGTACAAGCTGAAAAATGTACATGGAAGTTGTTGTCTGGCGGTTTGAATAACTCTCCAGCAAAACATCGAAATGACATACAGCAGCGAGGATTTCTGCTTTTGTTCAGAGCGTGCTTACGGCAACCAAAGATGTCTTGAAAATGCATGTGTATTTGTTTAATGCCAGCATGAAAGGTGACGTTAGGTTTCAAAGAGTTCCACCTGAAGCTTTGTCGCAGTCTAATGTCTTCTGTGAAAAAAGAGCTAGGTGGAGGTATTGAGTCAAGCTGGACTCAATAACAATTTTCCACATAATTGCAGTTGAGGATGAGTGCTCTGAAGTCTGAGCTTTCCAAAAGATTATTTTGAAAAGCGAGGAGAAAGAGAATGTCTTCTTCTGAATGGACTACTGGCAGTTAATGATGCTGGGATTGAAGACAAATACGATGGTGATGGCGATGGTGATGGCAATGATTATTTCCGTTAGAAAATATCCTCCATAACAATATTCTGTGTTGGTTTTTGAAATTTTGGCACTGGGATCAATCTAAGTGTGGTATTGACGTAGATATTGCACAATCTTTCCTTGAGGTTTTTTGTGTCATTCTTCTTGCTCTGCTATTACTGGAACCCTTATCAACTAGTCTCCAATCACAGAGTATACTCACTGTGTTGTTTGTCGGTGTGCAGTTCTCCACAGTTTTACTGCTTTCAGTGTAATAGGTGTCTTTCAGGTTTGTTTGTTGAAGTGTTTTATTTCCCACGTCACCTTGTCAACCGGAGGAATAACACTGGCACACTTGGAGAACATCCTTATTCTGACAATGCTGTGTGACCTCACATATGGCACAGAGGAGCTTAACTCTTTTTTAATATAGCTTGTGTTAACAGATAGAATGAATCTGTCTCCATGTATTTTGATTTGTTTCAACACACCAGGGATAAACTTCCATAGTGTTTCATCACTGGCAATGTATTTGGAATGATTGTCACTTGTTTTTCACGAGTTCAGGGGGAATGAATATATATATATATATATATATATATACTGTATATATATGTATACATAGTATTAGTAATGTTTCCAAACTTGTGTGTATGTGTGTGTGTGTTTATATATATACATATACATGTTTCTGAAAGAAGTATATTGTGCTCATCAGTCCTGCATTTATTTAATCAAATATATATATATGAAGAGTTCAGATGCAAAAGCCTCTAAATGCCATTTGAAATTTTCTTCTTTAATGATGGTTTTTATCAAACTTGTATATTTAAGTTCAGTAATTTCACTTAAATAACAATTAATAGGTAATCTTCATTGCCATTTAAGTGAAATTACTGAACTTAAATATACAAGCTTGATAAAAACCATCATTAAAGAAGAAAATTTCAAATGGCATTTAGAGGCTTTTGCATCTGAACTCTTCATATATATATATATATATATATATATATATATATATAAAAATAACCCCTACATCCGGTTCCCACTCAACCCGCTCTGAGCGGGCCTCAAACCCGGGTCTCCAGCATGAGAGTCAGGCGCTCTAACAAGGAGGCTAAAGACTACAGCCTCTAACGTCTGGCGCTAAAGCGCTTATTGAGATCAGGGGAGTGAGGTTTACTCGCACAGCAACTACTAGCTGGCCTCCGTTACACTCACCCCCCTAAACCTCACTCTCATCCGGGTCACGGCACCAATGTAACCCCTACACCCGGGTCCCACTCGACCCGCTCCGGGCGGGCCTCGAACCCGGGTCTCTGGCATGAGAGTCAGGCGCTAAAGACTGCAGCCTCTAATGTCTGTCGCTAGAGCGCCTATTGAGATCAGGGGAGTGAGGTTTACTCGCATAGCAACTGGCCTCTGTTATATATATATATATATATATATATATATATTTGTGCATTGCACAAGTCTCTGAGTTTTTACAGAACTATGCCCCCTCTGGCGACAAGTGAAACTGAAACCAGAGGTGTGCATGCTCGTTGAGCACACATGCTTGCACGAGCTGTTCATAACCAAAGGAGCATCAGCCACACAAATCTTTTGTTACAGTCATAATGTCTTCAGATGTAATAAAGTTATAAATCTGCAAGTCATTTTAAATATATGAAAGGAAAGGCATTTGAGTAAATTACACACTTATGTGTGAGGGGAAAACGGGGGTAGTAGAAAACATTGTTTTTTGTTTCCATATCTCCATGTTGAATTGTTTTATGTGCTTACTGTATCCACTTATTATTGTATTGTTATGGAAACACATTCATGAACAATATAAGTTATTACTTTGTATAGGATCCCGTTTGAGCCCTTGAGCAGACCGGAGATCTATCCATTTGTTGAAATCCTTCTCGATGTTGACTCTCGCCTGTCTGACTCCAATTTGGCTCCAATTTGAAAATCCAGTTTTATTTTCTTTGTCTTACGAGGAGTTTGCATTGGGGTTTGGAATGAACTACAAGCCTGTCTCTTTGAATCCATCCTTTACTTTTGTCGAAAGTTCACTAAAGTTTCGAGTTGTCTTCGATGATACAGAGAATGGCGGCGAATACACAAACCTGCCAGACATAGCCAGGTGAGTATGACGTCACACCCAGTCTCAAACTCTGTCCCGATTCGCTCTTTTTTTTTTTTTTACTGTACAGGATTATAGAGGCAATCGCAGTTATCAGAGAAGGGCTCATTCAGCCCATCAGGCAATTGTTTAAGCATATATGGGTTAGAAAAACGGGTATTTTTAACATGTACATGTATTCATTTAACCGGCACTTTTTATTCAAAGCGACTTACAATTGCTATATATGTCAGAGTTCGCACATTAAAAGTTGCGCAATGCACCTTTAAAGTAATGAAATTCTAGTTGGATATAATTTAAAATATAATTTATTTCTGTGATGCAAAGCTGAATTTCCATCAGGCAAACAGTTTTCTGTCTGGATTCTATAATGAATAAAAATTAAAAAACAAAACAAAAAACTACTGTTCAACTACTGTTTGGGAAGATTATTTTATTTTTAATTTTTTTTTGGAAAGAAATTAATACTTTTATTCATGAAAGATGTGTTAAATTGATAAAAAGCTGATAGTAAAGACTTATATTATTTAAAAATATCTATTTTGAATAAATGCCTTTGTTTTTAAAACATTTTATTCATCAATGAATCCTGAAAAAAAGTATCACAGGTTCCAAAAAACATATTAAGCAGCACAGCTCCATCAAATAAATAATGCCTTGATGAGCTTAAGATACCTCTTTCAAAAAAAAACTTTTTCCGGTAGGCTACTGTGTTGTTTCTGAGATATGTTTCTTGTATACAACAATGTGTTATCTTACAAACAAATGTCATTATTTGCTACTGGCCCTCTGCTTTGGTGATCATTTGAGATCGTCCAGTTATGTTTGTTCTCCTGCATGAATGTGTTGTCATGGTAGTGTGGTTGAAATGCAGAGCAGTGTGCAAGTACCTTAGCGCAGTGATGCTGTGCTCTCTTGACTGAATGCCCTGTTGATTTTGGCTCCGTGAACAGATTCAAGACCATTCAAGTCAGCCAATGGAACTCTTTTTACTTCTTCTTTTTTTTTTTTCACAGTTGCCGTCTCAAAATTGTAACAGTAGTCCACATTGTGTGCTGGCTGTGCCAGAGGAAGGCATCGGGGCTTATTTTATTATGCAGCAAACACTTGAAGAAGCAATAATATTTTTCAGCATTCAATATGTTTAATAATTGTGATAAGTTTCTTTAGTGCTAAATCCGCAAGCAGCATGTTATTTGGAGTGATGGCTGCTGTATTTTTAGCTTAAAAATAAAAATAATCTTATATTTGAAAATATATTAAAATTGAAAACCGCTTTAAATGACCTTTTTGCAATATTATTCTTTTACTTTATTTTTGATCAATAAATGCAGCCTATATGCAGCCTTGAACTTCTTTCCAAAATATGAAATAATCCCTATGGACCCCAACATTTCAGGGTGACCCTGAGATTCACTTTACCCATTCTTAACCATTAGGAAGTAACGAAACCTAACCTAACGAAAGTAAAATCACTATATTTTCACTCCTCAGGGTTTTACTTTTTTTTTGTGCCCAGTACAAGGCAATGTAGTCAAATAGCTTATTAAGGAATCATCTGCTGATATGACTAGAAGCTTAACATCAATAATACAGGATATCCCTGTGAGTTGTTCATAAAATCATTGCCTATTGCCTGAAGTTGATCTTAGAGTAATACTTTGCCCAACTCGATTTTTTATCAATTGCTGTCCATTTCTTCATAATTGCCAAATGTGTTAAACTTTCATTCCGTATGCTCAGGCTCTTATTTTATACTAAGTGCAAAACTACAGAAACAAATGGAGATGATGTAATGAAACTCACTAGATTAATCATTTCATGTCTGAGATGAATAAAGATTTGAAGCTTGTGAAATGTCCCAAACCTCCCTAAATGCAGTAGCTTTTATTCATTGTATCATAGCTGTTTTCATAGTCATTCTTTCTTTGTTAGTTCACCAAGTTTAATTTGGTTAGATGGGCATAGCACTCCAACTGCTTTATTATTGGAAAAGCAATACGCAAAAGTAATGTTATGATGATCACGTACTGCGCACAATGAATCTAAAAAGGGTTGTGACTTTCTTAAGTGCCTCTTTTACACTGTTTGATAATCTACTGCAGTGACAAACACATTCCACAAGCAAATTAAATTCTGAAAAGTTCAGTTTAATTAATCCACAGGGCTCAATGTTAAGGGCTCAACTGCTGCACGCACAACACTTATGGTACAGCGTGCGAGTACCAAACTGAGAGGAATGTGTTGACATTCCTCAACTGGTAATTTCACGTCTTCGTGTGCTTGAATATATTTAAATTGGCAAGGCTTAAAAATGCGCAAATTATCAACTTCTGTGAAAATACCAATTGACCAATTGTGAAGATGCCAATTCTGTGAAGATTGCCGATTGGGCAAGTGAGAGTTCCATCAACTGGCCCGGAGACTTTTACTCTGGCCTCGGGCCATCAGGCAGTCCGTATTGTCGAGCACTCATCCACATACTGTGTACAGAACCAGACACTCAATAACTAGTTGTTAAAGACACATTAGACATTCCTATCTCTTTTCACCTGGTTTCACCAGTGGAAGTAGATCATATGTAAAAAAAAAAAAGTATTCCATGCTTCATTCACAAATTTTAAAGTAATATTTTTCCCTCCTACCAGGCCTGGGATCTCATGGAAACCCTTAACACACAAACATAGCCTCCATTAAATGGTATAAACAGTTGGCAACCATGTTTCTTTGAAACTGTGAATTCAAACTGTTGCTATGGTTTTTAAGGGATTCACTCCCATATTGAAAAGCAGTTGCCACTCAGTAAACTGCACTGTGTATACCTATATATAGTTTATTTATATAAGAATGAAAAGCCTTTATATAGAAAATCTTTATATAGGAAATCTTCCAAAAGAATATAAATTAAGCAGGCAACAGATGTAATCTCATGACACATGCTCTCATTTACTAATTTATGTGTATGAAAACATTGGGAAAGTTGATAGCACACGCAAAACAAATATTCAAGCTGATCTAGGCTATTAACAATCTTGGTGTGTGTCACTTAAAAATATAACAATTTGGTGAGCCTAAATGTAATTGTAAATATGATAATTACAAGAACATATTAATATGATTAGAATGTATTAATTTGATTCACACTGATCATTATGCATTATGCTGTTATTACTGTGGCAAAGCACATATACATACTGCATTCTACTGGAATGGCATTCACATGATATTAAACCACTCCAAGTAAACCTTTCAAAGTTGTATTAAGTCATTACATTCGCAATTACCATCAAACCACCATCAAACCAACCAAATGTGGGACGATTATAAGTTTGTGTGGGACAATGTGGGACATGTTACCAACACTAAAACATACCCTGAAACTGTTATGTAATGTCTATCTAACTTAAAGGGCACCTATTATGCCCCTTTTTACAAGATGTAATATTGGTCTCGGGTGTCCCCAGAATGTATTTGTGAAGTTTCAGCTCAAAATACCCATAATTAATTTATTATAACCATTTGAAAATGTAATTTTGGGCCTGTTTAAAAATGAGCTGTTTTTGGTGTATACCACCTTAAATGCATGGATGAGGGTGTAACTTCAGGGTGCGATTTGCCGGGGGGGATGCATGGGATTTCCCTCTTTCTGGTCAATGTATCTCGTCCCCCCCGCACCACAACCACACTGTCAATTAAACCCCTTGCTCAATTCTACGTCACAAAGAGCTGAATCTCAGAACAGCTTGTTCTGAGACAATGGAGAAGATTTATTGAGATTGTAAAAAAAACACTGGGTGGATTTTTATCATTCTAGGGTGGTTTTGCTCACACACTGCCAACACACATTTATGTTCAAACACCACGGAAAAGTGAATTTTCCATAATAGGTGCCCTTTAAGAAAAACATTTGTATTCTGCCTTTCTGCCTGTAAACAATGAACAAATATATTCAAAACAACATGACATTAGATAAATAGTATTTCTTATATATTAAGAATATATAAAAAAACAAAAACTTGCATATTTTTAGAAAGGATGTGAATTAAAACAACCACAGCAGGGAAGAGGTTCAACAACAACAGATAAATTCTGTTAAATTACAAAATTTTAATTAACCGAATTATCCATTTGTTTTTCTGACAGGGAGCACATGGAACGAATTACCGCTCCGCATTTTGATTGACAGCCGTCAGAACCTACTAGTGGCCGTGTTTACTCCTTTCTTTTCAAACATTGGATTAAAAAAAAAAAAAAAAAACACCGGTTGTTGTATGTAAACTTTTTAGAATGGTGTACCCCCTGTGGCATTTACCATCCTTCTGCGTACCCCCTTTCCCCCACTTAGCAAAGGTGTGACTGGAGTCACACCTTTTTCAATAAAGGACAACATTTGCCTCCTTAAATATTTACTTACCTTTATAAACTAAATAATGCTTTAAATAAAAAAATTAAAAAGTTCAATAGAGAAATATTCAAATTAAAAGTCCTTGTGAGTGAGTCAACCAAGCAAGTGGCTGTAAATATGAATGAGTCATTGAATCATTTACTCTCACAATTCATTCTCGAAAACACCACTGTGCTACAGTTCTGCTCTGGATTTCATTGGAACTATTATTTCATTGCAAATAAATAAATAAATAAATACTGATAATAAAATTAATATCACTTAATTATTACCGTTTTGTTTGTTGCACTGTTGTATAAAAACAATGTAAAATTTGCAATCGTGTGGATATTCTTGTATAATATATGATCAACATTAAAAGCAAGAACTCACAGGGTATGTTTTTGTATTGAAGAGAGTTTTAATCTTAAATCAATCTCTGTGCACACACAGTTTGTGTGTATATTTGTTCTTCATACTAGTAAGTGCTAAATCCCCACTTTTGCAAAGGTTTATTGTCAAGAACGGCTGTAATGTAGCACAGATTGCTAAGGCAGCAAATTCTGCACACTCCGTCATATGCTCACTGCTTGTGTGAATGCAGTCAGTTTTGACTGCGAAGGATGAGGTCATTTGATTGGACGTCGTGCGTTTTACCTGCTATAAATACATGCTCAGATTTTATGTTATTTTAAGGTGAAGTAGAATTAAATGAACAGCAAAACGCAGCATTTTTTCCACGTACCCCCTCTGTCACCTCATGTACCCCCGGGGGTATGCGTACCCCAGTTTGAGAACCACTGCTCTATTGTAAGTCACTTTGGGTAAAAGCGCCTGCTAAATGCATAATTGCAATCGTTAAAAAGCACAATGCTAATTTATGTCCTCCTCTTGTGCATTTCTCTTGTGCACATCTCACTCCCAGCATGTCCCTAAAGCTTTGCCAGGAATTCTTCTCCAGTCGGTGTTCGACCATATCTGTGTTTTTTGAAATAGTTATTTTTTTAAACTATGATAGATATTTTTAACGTGTTTTTCCTTTGAATTATTAATTCAGATGATTTCATCCATCGCAATCCCTGAAACACTTCAAAGGTGTTATACTTGTGTATTCTGATCAATTGCCAGTTGTTCATCAGAGATCCATATTCTCTATACACTCCGCATAGCTAGCAAAAACGTGTCAGTGGAGACATTTGTGTACAATTTTATTACATTGATTCTTGCATTTTCATGACAATTTTAACGTGTCTGTCAAAATCAGTTTGTGAATCTGACAACGTGTTATTATGCTGGTTTTGTACATAAAAGTTACCTAAAAGGTTAATGCTCTGTCGCATTTGAAAATAGTGTAACATCTTCACTAAACTCGACACTAAACCTAAATGTTTTATTAACAAAACCAACCGTGGTTACAGATATGGATGCTCATGCTAAGCAGCGAGTGGCAAGAATCCCCATGGTGTTGTAATGGAGTTTTTTGAATGCCATTGAGGAAAACGAGTCCTTGGACCTCTGTGTCCATTAGGACATATTAATGTTCAAGGTTTGAGAAATGACCTGCACATATTTTTGGTCTGTACTGCTCGATTTTAAACCATTTTGTATGCAGACATCGTCATGAGCCGTGTGGGATGCGTGCAAATGAAGGAGCAAAGTGTATTCACATACACTCACATCAGCAGCCCATACACTCACATCAGCAGCCCACACACTCGAAACCTTTATTCTGAGCTGTGCATGTAAACAGTGCATCAACCTTTCACTGACCATAGCGAGAATGCCATGGCTTCTGGGCTCTCGTAGTGAGGGTCCCTGATTCTGTGATTTGCTCTTGAATTACCCTGCGTGAGACCTTAAATGTGCTTTCGACACAAATAAATGATGTTAATTACTCGTTACTCAAGCTAGCCGTCTGATTGCCAAATTACACGGTGTTTCTGTAAAAACAACATATTTGTCCACTTTGGGCAGCACCCTGCTTATTGAGTAGAATGTGTTAATGCTTAACTGGATAATTCATACAGAAACATTTGCATTTGTCTATCATTTGCAGACATTGCCTTCACTTCTTGGCTCGGTTCTGTGTTTGAAAGCTGGCTGATTACGACATTTCTACCACTGTCAGAAGCTCTCCACATGGATCACTCTCACAATTACTGTGATTGTGCCAAATCTATGCTGATTTGCTGCTCAAGAAACATATTATTAGTAGTAGTATTATCAATATTGAAAACAGTTTTTGCTGCTTAACATTTGATACCATTCAAACATTTGTGGTAAGGTTGAAGAGAGAAATTTATTCATTAAGGGTGCATCAAATTGATCAAACGTTTTCCTTCTCATTTTGAGTATCTGGAAAAATGTGAAGATTTTTTTGCTGCATATCAATGCCCTAATGGGAATAATATGAAGAGTTTGGTTCCAAAACGCGATAAACGCCATTTTTTTTAAAAAACGAGTTACTGCAAAAATCTGACTTTTCAATACCGACCAGATACAAAACAATGTTTAATTTTACGTAAAATGGGATATCCGCCGTGTTATTATGTAATGTTTTCTCCCTTTCTTTCCAAACCGCGACAAACGCCAGTCTCCCTTTTCTGCAAAATGCCACATATCCGCTAAACCAATCACAACGCACCGCTCCACGCAATGTAAACAGTAACGGCAGCGCTTTAACTAACCCGGCTTCCTAGGTTTTCTCTATTTTGTCCTTTCGATCAACAAACAAAAAAATGAATAATTTTGACAGCATTGGTGAACCTGCGGAGGGTAAGGCATCCTGCATGGGTAAACGTGACATCGAAATCGAATCATTTATTTACGTGAGGAAGAAGATGGACTCGGGAGGAGGAAATGCCGGCTGTTGCTTGTTCTCACACGACAGCATCAAACTTCTGTCACGCTGACACACTGACCCCAGAGGATCTTTTGGAAAACTTTCAGTTGTTTTATTCAAAGTCAACGAAAACCGAGCAGGACCAAGCCAGTTTGTAGCTGATCGCCGTCAAAAAAGTTCAGCGGCGACGTCCCAAGGTTGACAACAGCGATATCGTTAGATCATGCTTAATAAATCATAATTCATGATGATGTGCTCGTCTTAGTTAATTTTTTAATTAAGGTTTTGTTCATCCATGAAGTCATGAATGAAAAACGTTGAACTGTTAAAAAAACGTTGTTAGTTCCTGATGATATTAATATGAATTAATGCATAATTCATTTATCCATGAATTCATGATAATTCATGACATGAACCCTTAAAGTGTTACCGAATATTGTTATATTAAAGCAATGGATTTATAGTATGCACAAGAAATTCAATGTGTATAAAATTTTATTTTGATTAATTGCATTTTTAAAAAAAATAAATTATTGGATTTATTGCATTTTGGGGAAAAAAACGATCTGTTTTTATAATAAATCTTTGGAAATCAAAACTTGGATTTCATTTTTTATTGTTATTATAACCTACAAATGCTATGTGAAAATTTGAAACCGAAAATAGTGGTTTTCATCTTCCCATTTTCTTGCTAAAGAAAACACAGTTTTACTCAAATTCATCAAAATGGATTTATAGCGTTTTGGAACCAAACTCTTCATATATTGCATCTTGCAAACATATAGCATCTGCATTCCTCTAAAACCCAACATGTCCTGCACAGTTCATCTCCATCCAATGAATGAACTGATAAAAAAAAATGTTTACCTTAAATTCATTGTTGCTTTAGATAAAAAAAAGTCTGCCTATAGAGGGCATGCATTTACGTCACTTTCCCGCCTGAACAACAACAATTTTATGAATTTAAACTAAATGTTGGACTCAATATAGTGTTCCTTACAACTTACTAAAGATTTAATGATCCATGGATATTGACATGCAGCCAGGAATCGTGTTGCCTGATATTTATGTTTGCCTGATTTCGACACCGGGGAAATAAAAGCAATATAGACCTAAACATAAAGCAAATATGCCTGTGAACACTTTATATGAATACAATATAGGTAGATCTAAATCCGGGTGATCACTTATATCAGTGTTATATATAGTCTATATATATCATCATATCGTCCAGCTCTAAAACTTTTTAGATTTGTTTTGGTCAGTGTTTATTAAAAAAAAAAAAATCCAATAATGCAGAATATGCAATGATAAATATTTAATTGATGAGTTGTTAATATATATAACAATACAAAATATATGGGTATGGTTTTACACCTAAATTCAGCATATTGAAACAAAATAATAACTGCAAATCCAACTGTCGCTGACTGGAGTCCAGTTGTTTCTGTGAATTGCAGCGATCCATTTGCTCCTCTTTCTATAGCAGTACACCTCCGATTGTCAAATCTAGTTGTACAGTCAATCGCAAAGCTCTTTCCCACTTTATATGTGTTGTGTTTGTTTTTCGCGGCATTCACGGTGAAAACAAATACAGCCGCTCAGTCTTTTTGCCACTCACTGTGAGTAACTGCAGGCACTCCGGCCGACGGTGACGCCATGCGCATACCCTCTATAGTATCCTAAAGGGCACAGCCTTCATTCCAGACTATTTTCAAATGTATTGTGTTCTCTCTGAACATCAAATAGCAGAAGAGATGCAGAGGGATGCATAGGATCATGGCATCAGGAGAGTGAGCTCTCTCTCCCAAGCAATCGAACCACGTCCATACGCCGTTACAGTCAGTGTTGGCTGACACTTCATCTGAAAGATGTCCATTTTGTGGGAGAGGAAACTATGCGAGGGAATTAATCAGGCTGTGAAGGTTTCACTGATTCATCTATGGCGGCTAGAGTTTAAACAGCCGGAAGTATCGCTGAGGAAAGGATAAACATCTGAAAAGTGCAATCCCAGTCCTATCTGAAGAGAGATATACTGCTGGGACAGTGCCTCGGCTTCAACCATTACCCGAGCCGGCGCTTCGAAGCCGAGTTCCCGGGATAATTAATTTGCAAACGTTTCCAATGCAGTGCATCTAATCTGTGTGCAGTACAGCTTTATAATGGAGAGACAGCATGTCAAGCCAATGGTACCAGATAAAAGACTCAAGTGTAAACGCTGATGCACTGTGGCCCTTTAGGTAGCCATAGGAGTCACACTTTCGAGAACTCGAGGCTCCGCAAATATTTGAGACTTAACTTGGATTTTATCTCCGTTTCTTGAGGATTGACTCAAACGCGACCTGTTGACCCGAGACAAAATCGCTTTTTCAGAGGCTAAGCTTCGCCTTTTCTTGGAATGGATCTAGTGTGTATAGTGATTTGTTGAGAGAGCTTCAGCTGTTTTTGGATAAAAAATCCGATCAGCCTATGATGTCACCGCAAGCTTTTTTTTTTGCCATCCGCTTGTGGGAAGATAAGAATGTTAATCATGTCTGGACCTGTTTGATAGCAACTACTGTAGCTGATTTAGATACTTTGATAACTTGATCAAGAAACTGTTTTGGCCCCTAGTGAAAATTTTCCAAAAAAGAAAAGAAACAAACAAAAAAAAGACTAGAGGCATATGACATGCTGTCTGGCTTCAAATATGACTGCTATCCTATAAATAGGTTGTTGCTAAAAATGTTATTTCAATAGATTTTCAAACAGCAGTTATGTGCAAAGAACAATGTAATAAGCCACAAGAGGCTGGGCATAACAGCCCTTTTACTTTGAGGCCGTGTTGATACAGCAATAAACATCAATATAGTGCAATTGTTTTGCAAAACTTTAGATTTTTTTAGCTCTATTATTTATTTATTGCTGTGCTTATTCATATATAAATATTCCTGTAATATTCCTAAAATATAAAAAATATTCCCTATAAATATTCCACTGCAATGTGAATCACACCCTGAAGTGTAAGCGCAAGATTTAAAGGGTTAAATCCAACCCTGGTAAAATCATTTAATAATTGCAGTGCTATAATACAATAAAAAAATGTTGATTCTTCATAGTAGTGTGTAACAGGAATGAGGATAACATTGCACCTTTAAGTGGGCAGGTGAGGTAATGGGGTAGATGACTTGGCGTTTGTTCTCGTTTTCTTTGACGAACGAGCATGTTGTTTTACTCTCCTGCATTGGTGTGTTGGAAGAGCTGAATGTGTATATGTATGTGCTTGGCTTCGGCAACTTAATGATCATTCCTGTGCCAATGGCCTGTTGATAGCATTTTTGGATTCTGTAAAGAACAGACGGTGTTGGAATTCACTTCTTCCTTCTAGCGAGGGGGTTGAGACTTATGGCCCAGTTTGGCATTGTTTTGTCTGTCTGGCCTGTATTAAATAACCAAAAGGCCATACTGCTTCTTAACCTGAATAGAATTTCAATAGTACCTTCAGTGAAGGAGATTTTTTTGTTTGTTTGTTTTTTTTTATATATAAATTATCTACCCTTTGAACTCCGGCTTTTGGTTCATTTATTTGAAGCGGCTGTGGGAAATATCATATTTTTTAGGGTCCCCGCCTACCCTATAAAATTCGGGGTGGCGTAGTCGTTTAAGCCCTGCTTTGTTATACAACAAAAGGAAGGTAACCTTGGCCCTGTACACATGGCATTAGGATGCGTTATGGTGTATTTGAGGGAGACACATTCCTAATTACACCTGGTGTTTTAATCCGTCTCTTTGTCCATTGTCTTGATTTCTTCCAGGGGAGGCTCTATGGGTGGGTAAATCTATGAGCTTTATTAGATCTTTCAATCTAATGGACAAAATAAGTTCGCGCAATTTGCATATGAATGCGACCAAAGACACAGAGACATTTTGTTTATGTTCTGATAGCCACAAGACGACACCAAACTCTGTGAGTGCGTGTTAAAAATCAGGAATGGTGATAGAAAACTGTTCATGGTCCGTTTTTATCTTAAAACTAAACTTGGGTCTTCAGCTGACAAAGTTTAAATCCCGTTTGGCTAACATGTGGCAATATAACATGTATTTGTGGTTTTTCTTTTTTTTAAAGTCTTATTTTTCATAAACTTCACCTTTATTGTAAGCCGTGCTCTTCTCTGTCCTTTAAACGACTGGTTGACTTCCTGATTCTATGAAACCACTCCCTCAGAAACAGGCAGTGGGCTCAGATTGGTTAGTTTGGGCCGGTGTGTTGTGATTGTCTAAACTGTCGCTCACGTTGTCCGGAAGGTTAACGCCCATTACCTTTACGGGCGAAACGTGCATGCGCTCCGGTCCAATCATGTAAATAATGGTGTCGATACTGCAGTATCAGTTTGAGGCAGAATCAGACCCGAGGAAGCGGCGATGAAAGTGTCAAGCATACGGCTCTTACTAAACGTTTCTGAATGATAATTTGCTACATTTGTTAACTTTATACACATTTTTTTTTACACAATAGCATCTGACGGGCAATAATAGCAACTGACTGGCTTCTAATGTTATACTCAAACAGCGTTGGCATTAGTTCATGTTCTTGAGCAAATCGAAAATAACGTCATAAAGCATATGAAAAATACGGTAACACTTTACAATAAGGTTCATTAGTCAACTACATTAGTTAACATTAACTAAGAATGAACAATACTTCTATAGCATTTGTTAATCTTTGTTAATGTTAATTTCAACATTTACTAATACTTTATTAAAATATTGTTAACATTAGTTAATGCACTGTGAACTAACATGAACAAACAATGAACAGCTGGATTTGTATTAACTAACGTTAACAAAGATTAACAAAAACAGTAACAAATGTATTGTTCATGTTAGTTAATACATTAACTAATGTTTAATAAATGAACCTTATTGTAAAGTGTTACCAAAAATACATTTACAACATTAGTACTTAATTATACACAATTCAGGTCCATAATGTTTGTACGCGTTTGTCGTAGACACAAAATAGCATAACTAGTAGCCGAGTGGCTATAAAGCCAGCGCTGGCATTTGAAAAAAATAAAACACAAGGCTACGTCTGGAATTATACGTGCAAATACATTTTACAAGTCTTAGCCTACTTACAGGTTGTGGCCCAACAACTGCTGCCTCTAGTTTTAAAGTTGGAACTGCTTCATGTTTTAGTAACAGTTTCTTGTTGAATCCAGTGTTGAATTCGTGGAGATTCTGGAAGCTGTCTTCCGTAAAATGCGCAGCACAGAGAGCTAAATTACGATCGTCATTTTCAGGAACATAATCAAACATAAATTGTATCCATTGTTGACGAACTACAGCGTCCGTGGGAAGCTCGAACACAGAAGACCTGACAGCTGCGTGAACATAACACACTCGGCGAGCTGCAGAAATATGGCCATGCCCTTTTTTGCATATTCCGGAGGGAGGGGTTGGTGTAAATGTATGGGTAGGTGATGTCTAAAACCCAGCAGTAGTCCCAATCGAGTCGTTTTTGTAGGCAATAAACTTCCTGATTTTTAAAAGACGATTTCTCTGCTTACACTAAACTTTCAGTGCTGCAACTTTGCAGATAATGTTCATGCACCAACAGCAACATTACACACTAACATTAAAATCAAAAAAGTGAAATCGCAATCAACCCCCCAATTAAATGTATCAACACCCCCCTTCCCTTCCCCCCAACCGCCCTACCCTCCCCCTAATATGGATAATAAAAAAGTTATCCAATCATGTTTGTACCCATTTGTTTCAAAGATTTCAGTGCACTTAAAAGACCATAGGAAAAGGAATCTCAGTCCCTTCAAGGATGGTGTGTCAGGGAAAAGGGTCTCACAGGGACCGTATAGCTTTTATTGAGAGCCTCTTCTTGATGTATGATTACACCATGGACTAAACACACTTAAAAGTCCATGGGAATCCAACATCACCCCTGTGGGTGCCCTTGGCTTGTTCTCCCAACACTAAACAATACTCTTGCTAAAATATCTCCTAATAAATTCATTGTTACTAAATAAATTAGGTACTCAAAATACATCTCAGCAACATGTGAATTTATTGTTGGTTTAACTTGAAAAATAAAGTAATCTGGTTGCCTTAAAATTTTAAGTTCATTGAACTGGAAAATTTGAGTTAATACAATGAAGCTGATTGATTTAAGAAACTCAACATATTATGTTATCTGAACAACATAAATTATTTAAGTTGATTTGACAAAAGAAAAAATGTTGTGATTACAAATCATGAAAATGTTTTTTTTTACAGTGTATAACATTTTTTTTTTGTGGCACAAGATAATGTTGACACTGCAGCTTCATTAGTCCTGATCTCTGTCAAAACTTGGTCTGTTAGCAGGTCATAGAATATAGAGCCATAGCCATTATATGTAATCCATATAAAAATAGCATGTGTCTTGCACCTACACAGTCAACTCATATGATGTAAAAAAAAAAAAAAAAAAAATATATATATATATATATATATAAAGACTTGGGTAAGGTTAGCTTCAGCTTCCACAATGTCTTGTTTTTAGCTGAATTTTATTTGCATTTTTTTAAGGCGGCAGTATGTATTCTGCAAATAATAATTCAAAAATAACAATTTAGAATAATGACATGCACTTTTCAAACATTCTTCCTTTCTGACAAATATTTAATATTTATGTATTTTAATTGGATATAACATTTGGATCACACTGTTTTAAGATAACCGGTAACACTTTACAATAAAGTTCCATTTGTTAACATTAGTTTATGCATTAACAAAATTGCTTAACAATGAGCAATTCATACTTAAATAGACATATAAATACCATAACAGGCAGGTGGAGTTGGGGGAGGTAGAGAGATTCAGAGGAAGCACGCTGGAGGACTATACTACAAAGCATACATAAAAAAAAAAAGAAAAATTTGATTTATGTAATAATATTAATAAATCAAATGTGTTTTAAATTCATAATAACAGGGCGTATATTTTTATATTCAGGGAATCCAGTGTATTATATGTAATTAAATCTCATATTAAAAGCATGCTTATGTTTTTTAACTAATTATATGTAATTATTGATATATTTAAGAGATATATGTTGATTCTAAGGAATTTGCATTTAAGAAATAATTCAAATAAAATTAAATGAATGAAAATACTAATAAGAAACAATGTTTTCTTTTTTCTTTTCTTATTTTCTTTTCTTTTATTTATTTTTTTAGGTGAAATGTGGACTATAGGGGCTAAAGGTGTATGTTCCACTATAATCAATATAAAAACACCAAATTTATTACACAATCTTTTACACAACACCATTTAAACTAAAACTATTCATTTAAACAACAACAACGGCATTTTGGGAGCCTGAAAATGCAATATTTTGAAAACGGGTTTCAAAGCGCAAGTTTTTGAAAATGATACCTTTATCGTCTCTGTGGAAACTACAAAAAATGTGAAATTGTGAAAATGGTGACGTCATAGGTATTACTTAGGCGTGTAGGGTTTCTTTTCAAAGTGACCTCGCCAACTATTTGCCTGGCATGCATGATGCAGCATTTTTAGTATTGTTAGTGTTTTTCACGGATCCGTGTGAAAGGGTATCATTTTGACAATGATGTCGTCTGTACAAAAAAAAAAAAAAAAAAAAAATGCAAAGGAAAAACTTTTCCATTTTTTGTTGTCATTTAAACATATCCTAAATGTCATGGATGCCTTTAATTTAGAGCACCTATAACTTTTAACATCCGAGCACGCACGTAACTCCACATTTAGCCACAACAGTGATAAAGATAAGCTCTGTCAAATAAGTGAATGTGACAGCAAACACAACAACAGCATAACATAAAATCAGTAAACAGTTACACAATCATTATCACAGCATAATTTATTAATGCCGCAGTGGACTGGGAAATCCAGTACCGCATCTATTAGCATGGTTTGTGGATATCACATATTATCATCCACACATTCCACACGTTGCTCAAAAAACCTCACACTTGACAGGAAGCAAATAACGAAAAAGCATACTTAATGAGTATTGGGTGTACTTGCTGTTTTTGCATGGCACAAACAGTCTGTCAAGGCATATGGCTTGTCATACTATCCTTTTAAATGATATAAGAATAAACCTTGTTTGGAAAAGTGAAAGTATAAATTTGCAAAGCATTTCTGCAAAGTCTGTTGCACTGCCCTACGAAGTGTTTTTTTTTTATCATTCAAGATTTTTGTTTCCTTCTCTTTAACTTTTCACACAACACAGTGATATGTATCTTCGAAGTCTAAAAAGTTGAATGAACAGGTTGTGTGGCACAAATATTGATTTTACTCAAAATGTAATGCATTTTAATTTAATTTAATATATATCTATGAAAGTCTATGACTTTTTTATTTTATTATTTACTTGTCTCTGCATCCAAAAAATACACATCAAACAAGTGGTATTTTCTTTTGACAGATGACTTGGCAAATGCACATCAATAAACCTCATAATTTATTTATTATAGAGAAAGCTCACCATGATGATTGGCAGCACAGTCTCAAGTGAAATGCTTTATATAATATGTCAATAAGTGTGATTTTCAACTTACTGGTATAGAATGAAGTGTGCTTCATTCTGCTATTCATTGATTTACAGTTCCACAGTTGTTCTTTTATTGTTACCAGTGATACTTGTTATTATGCTACTAAGTGATATTAGCAACACTTTTACTAAACCAATTTGAGAGCTATTTTGTGTTTAGTTTATGCATGCTTTGTACAATGCTGCCTTAAATTTGTAAGTACAATCAACTTGGATTTTTAAGGATTTTTTGGGGATTTTTAAGTACAATCAACTTGGATTTTAACTTGAATTGCATTATTGATATATATATATATATATATATATATATATATATATATATATATATATATATGAAGAGTAAAGATGCAAAAGCCCCTCTCTCTCTCTCTCTCTCTCTCTCTCTCTCTCTCTCTCTCTCTCTCTCTCTCTCCCTCTCAGAAAACATAAGATTGATTTAAAATCGAACACAATTTGCACACACCTTGATTTAATTCAGACCATTTTTGGAAATAACAACATCTTGACTAATGTTTCTACCATCTGTTATCTGAGGAAATCGTTCTACTTTTTTACATCCTGTTGACTTGCAAATACTGACTGGCCAATGATGTGGCGCATGTGTCCGTTGATTATGTGATTTTATTCTGAAATGTATGCATAAATCAGTGATGTCTGGCCCCACATGAAACTGTTAAAACACTGCATGAGACTAATGAGACATTTAATCACATCAGCCAAACAGTATACTTGGAAAATAAATTGTGGGAGAAGCCACTCGGTAACCTGCATGCGCAGTTGTTGTAATAGTATCATGCCCTGTGGTATTACCCTGATTTAGAATATTTAGTCACCCATGCTAAGCTTTAGTCACTCCTGCTGCTAAGCTAATTAGCAATGATACATAGCTTTCCCGCAAGGGGTATGTGTTCATGATATCAGAGTCTGGTGAGCCGTATTTACTAGGATCCCTGCCCTTTAATGCTGCACATGACTTGGGCTGGAGGCGGAGACTGGAGAGTAAATTATAAATCATTGCAATCGGAATCACTCGGGACTTTCTCCAATTATGAAAATATTTGCTGTGGCTTATTTAAAAAAATGCGATGCTGTTTGCATGATTTTTTGCATGCATGGTAAACTCATGCAATATAGGCAGTGAAAGTATATACAGGGAGGACAGGTTACATTAGTATGACGTGGACGTAAACAGATCATGCTTTTGTGCTCAATAAGCATGGCATGGTACATTCTAGATATCCTTCATTCCATTTGTATTTAAATTTCATTCTATATATGTTTGCGTGTCAACAATCAGCAGCGTTATTGAAGAATGCACATGTGCTTAAATGCATAAGGGAACCCCAGAGTATTGCATAAAATTAACCCGTGATGACTCAAACATGAAATAAAGCATACGTTTGTTAAAGAATCATCTTGGAGAAATTACATTTTGGAGAAATCTGCTGACTGAACGAATCGAATGTACTGTATATGAGTCAAATTTACTGAAATAACATAATGGAAGTTATTTTTTTTTCTTCCTGTAATGAATTAATCTGACATTAATTGCGATCTCAAATTAGTAGGGGAATCTTTAGGTACTTCACAATCTGATTCTGATTCTGGCAGTCACGATCCGAGACCAAAATGATGAATTAATTAGTTTAACAACTTGATTTCAAGATTGTTTTTACACAGTGTAAAAGTGGACTTCAGTGATGTATTATCCTGTCGTCCCCTGATCAGTGACTAGTAAGCTTAAATCGTCATGACAGTGATTTAATGTCAACTCTGACATTTTTCAATTTTAGGTGGACTATTCATATAATAGGACTATGTAAATTCAGATTTCAAATAAAGTGGCTATGATGCATATACCAAACACACAAATATGAGATGGTAATGCACTGCAATCTTCAGATTGATACACTTTAAGGTTGAATTTAAGTAGTAGGACTGTTAATTCGTTAGTGTGTTGAACACAACAGTCTGCAATTCATGGAATGTGTCGATATTGCCTACCTTTACCCTTTCGAGTTATATAAAAGGAATAAAATTGAGTTAAAGGCTATTAATAAAGGTGGAATTTGCATTAATTCCTGCATTCAAAAGACACAAAATCCTGAGGGACCTGTACATCTGTTTGACTCACTCTAGTGTATTAAATTCTGAAATTGTGAGGGCATGGTTAAGAGAGGAAATTCTCATGATCGTTGTGGAAGGCAGAAATATGACAGAACATTCAGCAGTGGTCCTGGCATCCAAAGAGATGGAGAGGGAGCACAAAAGAAGAGGGAACTGAGGGAGGGATGCCTGAGGGGATTACTGTGAGAGAAGTAGGCAGTTGGTTTTTATGGTAGCATGCTAAAACTGCTGAGCTAACGGTGCTTTCATTAAAACGTAACAATATAATTAAAGCATACAAATATAAAGCACACACACACACACAGACATGCTAGGGGTTGCACAGACTAGTCAACTTTAATGCTCTGTCAGAGATGCTCATTTTCATCATCAAATCAAGTGATTTAAGCTTGACGTTGACTAGTCGCTGATCATGGCCTATAGAGGGCGCCACAGGAAAAAAAAATCTTTGAAGTCTACTTTTACGCTCCATTTCCAAACAATTAAAATGACAAATAATTGCATACTCCGAAAAACGCTCCACAATATATATTCTGGTTGCTTAAAATTGATCGGGTGAATTCACGTTTTAAACCGCTGAACCCTTTCACACGTAAGTTTAAAATATTCGAACTGACCCACCTGCGTGAGTTTTTCAAGGCAACCGTTATTTAGAACTTGTCACTTTAATGTTTCCATGGTGACGCGTCATTGTCACGTGACACAGCGCAACCACAACACAGCGCTGAATGAATAATGATCTGCTTTTATGTCATTTTTCCCTTTTTATTACAAATATTCACACATGTATTAGCTATAGCATGAAACACTGACACTGATATCGCGTTAGTTGAGCTGTATGCACCATTTTAGTTTGTTTTACAGTTCAGACAATCAGATCTGTTGGATTTACAACACGTCAATTCCTCCACGAAATACATGAAAGTAAGTGGCCAGTGAACTGGGAGAAGAATAGGGTCAAATGTTAAGCTATACACAATGTGTATCTGATATGAATAAAACGTGTCGTCTTAAGACTGATCACACCGGTGTGATCGTACGTGTGAAAGGGTTAAAGGTACAATATGTAAGAATTTTGTAATAAATATCCAAAAATCACTTGCACAGTGTAATAAATAGTTGTGTACTTACAATATCCCAAAAGTCTCCAAAGATTTTTTTCCAATTTTAAATAAGTGGCCATCCCGGAAAAAAAAAAAAATAATAATAAAAAAATCACCTGTCAATGATGCAATATCTGCGCTATCCTCGGTTTCCGTTCATACTGCCATAGCCATGATGTAACCATGGCAACAGAAGTGGACAACTGCGTAACATTTAGCAGCACAATCTCACAATTCTGACGAGTTTATATTGCGTGATATAAAGTCGCAATTGTGTGTTATACAATCAGAACTGCGTTAAATAAAATCTGAATTGCGTGTTATAAAGTCAGAATTGTGAGCTATAAACTCACAATTGCAAATAAACTTGCAATTCTCGCACTTCTGACTTTATAACACGTAATTGGGAGATATAAAGTCAGAATTGCATGATATAAAATCACAATTGTGTTACAAAGTCAAAATTATGAGATAATGAACTCGCAATTGTGAGGAAAGAAAATGTTTTTTTTATTTCCTTTGAATTGGACTTTATTACTCACAATTGCAAGTTTATTTCTCACAATTCAGACTTTTTAACACGCAATTGGGAGTTTTATCTTAGAATTATTTATAAAATTTATAGTACAATTTATCTTTTAAAAGTTTTATTCTGTGGCGGAAACGCTGCCTGTTAGAATTAATTCACATGCAATAGCTTTCTAACTAATGCATTAACCCGTGTTCGAGTCTCGGCTCAAAGTTCAGGCTTCTGTGATCATTATTGATGTCATCATCAAATAGTTGACGTCGAGCTGACTTTCGTCACATAAATGTCGACTTTAAAAAAAATCTGAAGGTCGTTCAAACCCTAAGACACGCTGAATTCAAATTTTAAAAAACAATTGTCTCACAATCAGTCATTTAAATACCTCACACTCTCTTCCTTTTTCTCTTCCCATTCATTAACAATAGATTTGCTAAATCAAAATTCCTTAAGACGTGCAATATGTTAAGCATCTTGATAGCTATTAGGGAATTCTATTAATTCATATAAACGTTTGGTCAATTTGTGAGCCAAATTAAAAATGATTATTCTCGTCCCATTATCATTTTCATTATCAATCTTCTATTAAGAAAAATCTGCAAGTTAGTGCAACAAAGACTGCATGACAAAGTGGCTAAGAATACCATCGGTCTCGAGGCACAACGCCTTCAATTATCAGTTACATGGCCTAACTATTAAACCGTGCAATTAAGCACCAATTGTCTCATCATATCAGAGGTTAGCTATTACTGTACCTGTCTTTGCTAAGCTTTTATCAAGTGCTCTGGCACAGTACAGAAACATGGCAAAAAATTCCCACTTTAGAAAAATGACATGAATTATGAAGGGCTTGTGATGGAAAAAAAGACCAACCTGTAAGTTCAAAAAGCACATAAGCTGTCGAAGCATTTTAAGTGCTGGCGTGGTGTTGAATGATTCATAATTGTTCTCTAATGTTTGTGTAGTTTGCTCTCTTTTTATGTTGTTTAGAATTTTTTTTATCTCTCCCTATTTATGCTAATTGTCTCGATTAGCATTGCAGAATGCCTAATGCTAAGTCATCTGAGATGCCTCTCTTGATTCGATGATGAAAATGAGCATCTCTCCAAACTCACAAGCATGTTTTGACGCGGTTCTGCTGGGACTCGCCCTCAGCTGATTACACACTCGCAAACTACGCACTAGAAAACTGATGTTCAATCAGATAAACACAATCCACTGGCCTGTTAATATAATGCTTAGGGAAAATGTCGCTTCATGAAATTATATAACTTTTGGGTTTTGCATTGAACCTGTCTCTCCCAGCCTTTTTTGACTGTTGGAATTACTGCTAAATTAACAGGTTGATTATGAATGTATGAACACATTTTTTGAAATAACAACAGCTTGCATTGCCATTCACTGAAAAACAGTTCTTAACCTATTTTACTTCTATGACATTCTAATCTTTCTAAGTTTAAACCAACTGTGTATCACACGAAATACGTTCTGAGGAAACTATTTTGCAAATCGTAATTACGTTACATGCCAACATATAAGCAGTGCTATTACGTTTGTCCTTAACGTAATACTATTGCAGTGCTATTACGTTTTTCCTGAACATAATACATCCAAAGCAGGTTTCTTACTATTTATGCATAATCGTGGCATTAGTTACAGTTTTGACTCTTTTGCATTCAACTGTCATATCAATTAAGTTTTCCTTCGCATTTATTAATATAATAGACCAACGTCACTCATAAATATATAAAAAGCATTTTCTCCAATAAAACACAACATACTGATACATTCACAAAAGACATACATTTTATTAGCTTGATGTAAACCAAATCCTAGAATCCATACGTTGTTTGCAAGAAACAGATCCAAATCCAGCCTATTTTATCCAGTGATCTTCATCTTCATTTCTCAGCAGCGACCGCAAACGTCAAATCCGCGCTGGTGATTAATTCCAATTCAAATAATGCGCCTTCAAAAAGCGTTACGACATGTTTTACGGCAGTGATATCAAACGCTCATTGGCTCTCGCCTGCTTCGTCACAGATTGCGACATGCCGTGTTTCAGTCGGTGTAGTGGTTAGGTTATGGTTAGGTTTAGGGATAGGAGTGGAATTAGTGGCTCAAAATATATTTTAATGCTAAAACTCATTTAACTACACATCTCTGTCCATTACGTTTTATCCTTTTTATATTCTGTATAAAATAAATATGTTTTTTGGAGTAGGATTAAGGGGTCTTGTTACATTTATCTTAAGTGAAAGTATACAGATATCGTTATGATATGAAACATATGTAAATAGTTAACGTTTTGTAGCTGTAAAAACATAATAAGGTTACGTGTTGCAAATACGTCCATATTATACGTTTTAGCATCTATCCAAACGTACAAAACGTACGTTACATATCTTTGAAAATAACGTATTAAATCTACGTATTAACAATGAGACATATTACGTTAAGGACCAACGTAATAGCACTGCTTATATGTTGGCATGTAACGTAATTGCGATTTGCAAAATAGTTTCCTCAGAACGTATTTCGTGTGATACAGGGTTGGTTTAAACAGAATATTCAATGAAAAAAAAAATGTAATGAATATGTGTTCAGCCCCACAAAATGAAACACGAAGGGAAATGCTCAGTGGCGCTAAAAGCGAGATCAGCTAGGTGACGCACACGGAAAAATGATCATTCACTGGTAAAAGTGTTTTGAGGACATAACATTAGTAGCATACTGTTCATTTCACCTGGAAACTGCAGAAACTAACTTTTTGTAGTTTTGCAACATCGTCACTGAAAAATTGTGAAACGTTACAAAAGAGTTTGTGGTGCTAACAATTAACCCTTTCGTATATGATCACACCGGTGTGATCAGTCTTGGCTGGTCCCTGAAGCGTATGATCACACCGGTGTGATTAGAATGGTCAGCGCTTCACGTAACAAACTGCTAAATTCAAACTTGATCTGGCGCGTTGGCTGCATATATCACAACTGTTGAGTGTTTTCAACCACATACTGTTTATTTTAGGTTTCAGACATTTAAATACACATAAGTACTAGCAAAACAATGATTTTGAGTTTGTAAAATACACACTGATGTCTATGGAAGCGGCAATAATAATCCTTTCAATTATAATAAGACGACACATTTTATTCATATCAGATACACATTGTGTAAGTAGCTTAACATATGACCCTATTCTCCCAGTTCACCAGCCACTTACTTTCATGTATTTCGTGAGAAGTGGAGGAATTGACGTTGTAAATCCAACAGATCCGATTCTCTGAACTGTAAAACAAATTAAAGTGGCGTCGCCCGTTGTGCATACAGCGCAACTAACGCGTTCGTTATAAAGATGTTCAAACAACAAAACACATCCACTTGCACATTTGACAATCGAATATCAGTGTTTCATGCTATAGCTAATACATTTGTGAATATTTTTAATAAAAAAAGGAAAAATGACATAAAAGCAGATCCTCATTCATTCCGCGCTCTGTTTTGATTGTGCTATGTCACGTGCCAAGCAATGACGCGTCACCATGGAAACATTAAAGTGGCAAGTTCTAAATAAAGGTCACCTTATGTGGTCGTCTTATGTGAGGCCTTGGGTGAGAAATTTGGGTGTGGTATTTGATGAATCCTTGAAATTTGAGAGGCAAATAAATTCAGTAGTGAAATCTTGCTTCTTTCAGTTAAGATTACTATCAAAAGTAAAAACATTCCTCTCTTTTAAAAAATTCGAAAAAGTATTACATGCTTTTATTTTTTCTAGACTAGATTACTGCAACTCTCTTTATGCTGGGACTAGCCACTCAGCAATGTCTCGTCTCCAATTAGTACAAAATGCGGCAGGTAGACTTCTGACAGGTGCTAAAAAACGGAATCATATCACTCCTATTTTACGATCCCTACACTGGTTGCCAGTACGTTATAGAGTGGAGTATAAACTTTTAATTTTTGTGTATAAATCCATGAATAGTCTGGCTCCACCATATCTGTCTGCTCTATTGACTGAGCATCGTCCGTCCAGATCACTACGGTCATCAAATCAGAGACTTCTATCTATCCCTAAGTCAAAACTAAAGTCCAGGGGGGACCGTGCCTTCTTGGCCCCAGACTATGGAATGACTTGCCCACTTCCATTAGAATGACCTCTTCGCTTTCTGTTTTTAAATCCAAGCTAAAAACACTCTTATTGGACAAGGCATTTAACTCATGAGAAAACATTATTACACTGTATCTCTTTTTTAAACTGGTGAAGCACTTATCTTGCAGTAGTCTATTTAAATGTAATCCTGAACTTTTGTTGCTGTTTTGCTGTCAGTCTTTTATGATATTTATTAATATTGTAAAGCACATTGGACAATGTAAATTGTATTTAATTGTGCTATATAAATAAACTACCTAACCTAACCTAACCTAACCTAACCTTAAAAAACTCACGCTGGGGGCTCAGTTAGAATATTTTAAACTTACGTGTGAAAGGGTTAAGGCCACATCCACACGAAGCCAGAGCTTTCCCTATCTGATGTTTTTTTTTCCTCGTTTTAAAAAAAAGTAAACACGGCGGCGCCTCGAAAAATCTGCGTACACACGAAACCACTGAAACCGTCTCAAAACGGTGTAGTATACATCCAAGACCAGTATGTGGCACTGTATTTCTCCCGTAGAGATACACAAAAAATGCAAGAAGAAGAAGAGCATGCACATAAAACTTGCGCGCTGTAGGCTACTATATAGACCAGTCTATGACAGTAAAACAAATACTAGGCTATACAATAATATTAGGCACAGTTGCTTATTTTCTTTTCTTTTTTTACCAAGAACTGTATTGAACAACCATAAATTGCCCTGTACAAAATAGGGAGTCAAGATATTCGATTAGTTAGCGGACTCAGAAAGCTTGCCACAAAGAACTGGCAAAAGTAACGATTGTGTCAAATACAGACATTTTAACTGTTTATTAATAAACTAGCATTTTCTGTGTCATTGTTGATTCAAAAGAGGAAGTTGACGATGCTGACTCGCCACTTCGCAGTATTGTGTCGAAGTGGAACATTACAGGGGTGCGTTTTTGGAAATAATTCCCATCGATCGTCAAATATTGTTTTTGCTTTAAATCCCTTTCCCTACAAAATATGACATGTCTCAATCGGACAACAGACCAGCACCATAGCATACGAAAGAACGTATAGGCCTAAAAAAAGAAATGAAATAAAAATACATTCAAGTAAATAATAAATAATGGAATACAAGAGGCTCAGTATAGTCCGCCGCTTTATATTATAGTATTATACAAGCAGTTCGGCAGTTGTTTATTGCTGTTACGTGACTGTCTGACTAGTCGTCACATGGGGTGATGACATCATCGTTTCCAAAAATATACGGATTGGCCGTACACATGAAAACGCAAGGGTGTCGTTTTCATATTGATCCACCCTGGGACCCGGTTTCAAAAAAATCGCAGTTTCAGTGTCCCAAAACGCCGGATCAGTCTGGATGAAACGCCAATACGACAAAAAAATTGTACGTATACAGCTAAACGCGTCTCCCTGGCCTATATTGTCTATCAAATCTACTAGTTATTTGTAGTTGCTGAAACTTTTATTGCATTGCATTACATTTGACATTTTAGTAGGCTATTAATCCATTTAGCAGAATTGTCCATCAAGAGAAGCTGCAGAAGTGAAATGCAAGATTGTTTTTTTTTTAAAATAGGGCTTATTATGGATATTAAAGATTTATTTTATGTTATTGTCTACCACCATTAACCAGCAATATCTTAAAATGAATCATAAAACAATGACTATAGATATTTACTGATTGGTTAACATTAACCAGTACAGTAGCTTGTGTGAGCCTGTTGTGCTAGTCATTTCACTTGTCATGTTTCTAGTATGTTTTTTTTCTTTTTTTTTTTTCTGCTGGTTCATGTCTGTGTTTCTAGGTCAGCTTTCTAGGTTGTTAATTTGTTCTGTCATCCTTTGTCACCGTGGTTTCTGATTGGTTTAAGTATTCTGTTCTGATGTGTCTTGTTAGCTCATTTGTTTTCTGTGTATAAAAGCCCTCAGTTTCAGTTAGCTCCTTGTCCGGTATTAGTTGTATTTAGTTGTTGTTGTGTAGTTTTGTGGGTTTTTTTTTTTTTCATGCAAATTCCTGTATCTCAGTTGGTGGATTCAAATAAAGGTTTCTTTGGATTTTGTATTTTTTTTTATACTTCATCTTGTGCTTTGGATCTACACTACAGCACTACAGATATTCAGAGGCAGACAGTCATTATAAGTTTTTACGTTTTGATTCAAGATTACAAAGGCAACCTGTTCACCCCCTTTAGAGTAAAGTACAATGATGAATTGTCCATAATAAGACCAGGAAAATGTATTACGAGGGTAATTAGGCCATTTGGATTTCTTGTTGACTTTAAGCATTTATATTCTTCGTGTGAATGTTGTGAATGTTTCAAAGGAGGCAGAAAGTAATTCCTTCATGAGCCGCATTAAAGAATAAAGATCACATTCACGCAAGGGGAAAGAGCATGAATATTCATGCTGAGAATACTTGTTGAACACTGAAGACTCAACCCACGTACTCTGATGCTCGAGTGGGGGAGGGGGAGATGAAAGAGCGCAAGACAGAAGAGACTAATTAATATAACTATTAATGCTCCAGAATTTAAAACTTTGGTGTTAAATAAACAGTCTATAAATTAAATGTTGTATTTGAAGATGCTTTTCTACAAGCTGCCTATGAATGAACAGATGGAAGTTAGTGACGCTGCAGTGCAGATCTCTTTCACTCTTTCAGCCTTTCAGCATGTCTGACAGTAGTGCGGGACCCTGGGTACAAAAATGTCTCCTCTGAACGCATGCTTGATGACACACCAGATGACCAGACTGCATAACACAAAAAGCTTTCTGAAGTCTTAACCTCTTACTGAGAAAAAAAAAAATCCCCTTAGAATAAACAAGTGGACAAAAAAGTCTCTCTTTAATTCAAACGGGACAGTAAAGGATCGACAGCCTCTTTAAAGATCTAATCTTTTAGATTTTAACAAATATTTCTTTTGGCAAGAGGTAGGATTTAGTTTTTTAATGCACCAGCAGCTTAGATGGTTAGTTTTTACATTGACAGTTTGAAAGAACAGATCTGCCTTTCAACGATGGAATACAAATAATTGAACCTAAAGACACTAAATCCTTCAAATCCCTATTACTGTTTCTCATACAGCGGGTTAGGGATTTGAACAAACCCGCACCATGAGTATTAAACTCAAGATGATAAAAATAACTTACAAAAAAAATGCAGTGAAGAAAGGACTTGAGCCATATTTAGTGAGTTGGGGGTGGCTCTTTTGACTTTGCAACCATAGCAATACTTGTTCACTACCAATAACCGCTTATTAACCACAAATGAACGCAACGCTAAATATCCTGGCATTGTTTTGCATAGGTATTTTCTTCAGAAAATGTACAAATTTCTCCTCTTCTCATGTAAATGATGATATAGCAAAGCAGATAATACTTTACAAGATTGCAAAGGATCAACAAAGGATTCTGGGTATTCTATTTTATTCTGCAGCAATATTGATTTGCACCTCTATTGTGGGACTATTCTGTCTTTTTTCAAGTGTGGTATTTCTAGGCAATTTGTATGTATTTACACAGAGTATTCTCACTAGAAACTACTCGAAACCTACATCAATGTTCTTTAGCAGTCAAGAGGTGCATGCAAGGTCAAAAGGTCACTTAAAGGGATAGTTCACCCAAAAATGAAAATTCTTTCATCATTTACTCACCCTCAAGTTGTACCAAACCTTTATGTGTTTATTTGTTCAAACAGATCTCAATCCCCATTGACTTCCATAGTACATACTATAGTAGTCAATGGGGATTGAGATCTGTTTGATTAAAACATTCTTCCAAATATCTTCCTTTTTGTAGTACAGCAGAACAAATAAACACATAGTTGTTTGGAACAACTTTTGAGGGTAAGTAAACGATGATAGAATTTCCATTTTTGGGTGAACTATCCCTTTAAGAAAGAAA
>NW_024121410.1:4297194-4426823 GCF_016745375.1 Pimephales promelas
TTTGATATGTGTTTGGCGTCGAGTGTGTCATTTTATATCGAGTTATTTTGACTTTGTAATCCGTGGCACAATCGTAATTAATCTGTGCATTGTCTTGTGTTTTATGTAGAACTGATTCTTTCTCCATAAAGTGAAACCCCTATTTCCACATTTATATCTCCATTGTGCAGGTAATGTGTATAAAATATGTTGTTATAATATGTTTAATGGATTAATTGTTTTATTCATGTAGTATTCTGTATATTCGCCACTAGGTGGGAATGTTTCTCTTTACATTTATTTCAATTGATATGTTCATCATTTCATTGAGTTGATTTGTGATTAATTGACTGGAAATGTCCTATTGTCAGTCTGAAAAATTGTACTCACTATACGATCACAACGCAAAGATTAGAAAAGAAAGAGCACTGTTTTAAATAAACAGAGCAGAGATAATGAGACACGCTGTGGAACTGATTCTTTCTCCATAAAGTGAAACCCCTATTTCCACATTTATATCTCCATTGTGCAGCTCCACCCAGCAGAAAGACCGCCCAGGCAAGACCGTCACATTGGTGCCGTGAAGTTGTGATGACGCTGTGTTGCTATGGGTTGCGTCTTCAAGCAAGTTGATGGATGTCGCCGTGCTGCTGCATAAAGATTGGAAGCACCTGTCATCAGTTCAACAGCTCGTCTTTGGTTCACAGCCTTTCACGATCAGGAGACTCTTTGACTTTATCCTTTTTTCAGTTTATGGGACATTTCGCTCTTATCATTGACATTGAGTTTGTTTATATGTGTGTGTGAACTTGCAGCATATTTTATCGCTCATGATGAGTAACAGCAAGAGATATTTACCTGACCAATTCACTCCTAGTCCAGTAGGCAGAGGCAGAGGGTTTTAGGTGTACCAATTCCCTTTTCAATTGACAGTCTCAATACTGGGAATAGCGATACCAGACCTGGCATTACAAGAAGGGTGTGTACAGTAAGAGAGTCAGATACAGTGAACATGCAGTCAGATGTCAATCAAAAGTCTAGAGATTTCAGCACGTCAACACCTAATACTGAACATGGTGTGTCTGATGTGTTCGGGCAAATGAGTTCAATTGTCCATCAGATTGGTCAACAGTTAGCAGACAACATTATGTCCCATCTTAGTCCTAGCTTGAACACCGACATGACAAATGAACAACACCCTGACGATTCTAAGGCTACTAATAGCACTTCAGGCATGGTTAATCTGTCGCAAAGTCAAGTAATTCAGCACAGAAAAGTCAAGGAGCCACCTTCATTCAGAGGGATAGTTCTGACACAATTGAAATTGAAGAGTGGGAGGATCTGATGAGGACATTTGTCAAAAAGAGTAGTATGAATGCTGATGAACATGTGGATGAAATCCTTGTGCACCTGCGTGGAAAAGCAAAAGATGTAGTCAAGTTCTGGATCAGAAACTGTGATTCTGCCACCACTGTCTGTCCAAATTCTGTCTATAGCCTGTTGCGCAAACATTTCAGCTGTAATCATTACTCGCCTGTCCCACTTGCTGATTTTTACACTACCTTGCCTGAGGAGGATGAGAATCCATACGACTACTGGCTGAGACTCAACAAGGCAGCGGATGTTGCTTCTGAATGTTTGAGAGAGCAAGGTAAAACATTTGACAAGCCCGGTGTTGAAGTAGTGCACATGTTTATCAGACACTGCCCGAGTAAAGACTTAGCCCTGACTTTCAGGTCCAAACCAATTGACAAGTGGTCAGCACATGAAGTACAGGCTGTACTTAACGACTATCAGTCTGATTTGTCTTTCAAAGCCACCAGTAAAGTGCATCGTAGCCAAAGTGAAAAGGTTTCTGTCAACAAGATTGATTTTAATGCAGTTCCAGTGCCCGCTCCCACAGTGTGCGAACAACAACAGAAAAGTACGGATTTATCTGCTCTAGAAAAAGTCATTGACATGCTTGAAAAAGTCCTGCTGACCAACAGCAACAGACCCCAGTCTCTTCCAAAACGCCAGCCTTATAGGAGTCTCCCTAGGATTGAAGGTTTTGATGCTTTACCGTGTGCTATCTGCAAAGATGCTGCTCACTCTGCCTTAACACATTGTCGTGAGCACCGACTGTGTTTCCAGTGTCAGTCACCAGGTCACTCCAGACGTTTTTGTCCTGGGAGGAGGAGACAATTGCCTCAGCCTGATCAGGAAAACTAGCAGGTCTGTGCATAAGGGAGGTTAGCACAGACCAGATTGATAACCCTCCCATCTCTGACTCACAGGATTATGAGTCTGTATTTGAGCAGCTCAAACCCAGTGTCTCTCCTGATAAAACTGCTGTCTTTCAAGGAATACAACGAGTCCCCAGAGCTGATTCATTATTTTACACAACTGTATCTGTTGAAAATGGCCCGTCTTTCTCTGCATTACTCGACAGTGGTTCAATGGCCTGCACTCTCAGCGAGGCTGCTGAAGCTAGTTTGTTGGCAAGTGCTCCCATGCTGACAAAGTGTTCTGCCAATGATGTTGTTATTATTGGATGTGGTGGTCATCGAGTCACACCGACTGCAATGTATGAGCTGTCTGTCTGTGTTTACGGATGTAAAATGATAATACCTGTGCTGATTGTTCCAGGACAGACAGATGAGATGATCTTGGGCAGTAATGCCATCAAAAGCATGTTGACTCTCCTGAAGAATACAGATGACTACTGGAAATTGATCTCACTTCCAAGCGGTAATGGAGAGAACGAGAGTTTAGAGTTTCTTTCTTTGCTGTCCAACACACAAAGATGGAGAGGTGATCACGCACCTGGAAAAGTAGGTACTGTTAAGCTCAAGCACTGTGTGATACTGCAACCTCAGAGTGAACATCTTGTTTGGGGCAAGCTTCCTGTCAACACCGCAATGTCTGTGGGAAGTACAGTGCTTGTGGAACCAACCCAATCCAAATGTGGCCCTAAACAGATCATGGTAGGTCGAGTAATTACGCCTTTATGGGGCGATGGATGGGTACCTGTGAAAGTTATGAATCCTACTAATAATGTGTTGACATTAAGAAGAAATGCAAAGATTGCAGACGTTTCTCCATGCATCGCAGTGGAAGATCTTCCAGAGAGTGACCACCTTCAGTCTCAAATTCAACACTTTCAACATGAGGAAGCGTCTCAGGGATCTGAGGAGGAGATGGTGCATATCTTGAATGATTTGGGGTTGAAAGACCTGGATCTGACAGCGTGTGAAGTGTCCTCAGCATGGAAAATTAAGTTACTTCGTCTCATTGAGAAATACGAGTCCATATTTTCAAGGGACAAGATGGACTGTGGTGAAACCAAAGATTTTGTACATCGGATCCGCCTAGTGGACGACAAACCTTTTCGTCTCCCGTACCGTCGTGTGCCTCCAAGTCATTACGAGAAGCTGAGAGTAGCGCTGGATGAGATGGAAGAGAAGGGTATTATCAGAAAATCAAATAGCGAGTATGCTTCTCCCCTTGTCCTGGTGTGGAAAAAGAACGGTGATCTGAGGATCTGTACCGACTTCCGATGGTTGAACGCCAGGACCGTGAAAGATGCCCATCCTCTGCCACACCAGTCAGACGCCTTAGCTGCTCTTGGGGGGAATGCTTTCTTCTCCACTATGGACCTTACCTCAGGCTTTTATAATGTTCCATTACACGAGGACGATAAGAAATATACTGCTTTCTCGTCGCCATTTGGATTGCATGAATATAACAGGATGCCACAGGGCCTCTGCAATAGTCCAGCTACATTCATGCGCATGATGATGTCAATCTTTGGTGACAAAAACTTCACAAGTTTACTGTGCTATCTTGATGATCTCATGGTCTTCGCTCCCAACGAGCAGGTTGCACTCAACAGGCTGGAGATGGTGTTCTCAAGACTCAAGGCCCACAATCTCAAGCTTTCCCCCAAGAAGTGCCATTTCTTGAGAAAGTCGGTAAAGTTTCTTGGACATGTCGTTTGTGGAGATGGTGTTAAGACAGACTCTGAGAAAGTAAAGGCCATTACAGATGTTCAAGCAGTGGACTTAATGGACTCTGATGGAATCACTCCATGCCCTAAAAAAATTAGATCGTTTTTAGGTATGGTGTTATACTACCAACATTTTATGGAGAGATGTTCTGTTAAAGCTAAACCCTTGTTCGATCTTATCTCGAAGACAGACACTAAGGGCTCCAGATTCAGGAGGAGGAAACTCACCTCAAAGGCTGTGTGCGTTAAACTCTCACCAACAGATTGGACTGCAGAATGCCAGAAAGCATTTGACACTTTGAAGGAGGACCTTCTCACGAGTGTAACGCTAGCACACCCTGACTTCGAACGCAACTTCATACTGGCTGTAGATGCCTCGTTTGATGGATTGGGTGCTGTTCTTTCACAGATCCCAGAAGGTAGTACTATGGCCAGGCCGGTGGCATTTGCTAGCAAGACACTGTCACGTTCTCAGATGAATTACCCAGCTCACAGGCTAGAGTTCCTCGCACTTAAGTGGGCGATATGCGACAAGTTCCATTATTGGTTGAAGGGCCGTCATTTTACAGCTTGGACGGATAATAATCCCCTCACCTACATACTCACCAAGCCCAGACTCGATGCTTGCGAGCAACGCTGGGTTGCTAAGCTAGCCTCCTTCAGCTTCGACCTGAAATATGTACCCGGTTCTAAAAACATAGTTGCAGACGCGTTGAGCAGGGAACCTTTTGTCCAATCCAGTGTGAGTCATCGACTCGTGACTGAACCATACCAGTCTTTGCTCAACCAGGTTGATGGAGTTGTAGATCAAGTCGTCCAAGATTCCTTCCGACTTACCACCAACTGTCAAGTACTGAATCCTGCTGGTGATTCCTCTAGTGCTGCTGAAGTTGGCAGTAGATATCAGATGTCTGCTAATGCTTTGAGCTCGCAGGATGTAGCTGCAGTTTTTGACGCTCATTCTCCTGGTGGTGTAGGACAATTCATGGGTGTGGAATCCATCCAGCAATTCCTCGATGTGGACCAGACTCCTGCACTCAACGTGAGCACACTTTCAGCCGCACAAGAACAGGACACCGCTGTGAGTAGAGCACTCTTTTATGTTCAGAGACACAGACGTCCTGATAAGTGTGAACGTGCTAGTGAGCCTCGTTCTGTCCTGCGGCTTCTTAAGCATTGGACTAAACTTATCATCAGAGATGGAATGCTTTTTAAAGTAAAAAGAGACAATCAAATGAACAAGAAGTTGTATCTATTCGTTGTCCCAGATGCTTTAAAACAACAGGTTCTTCATGGTCTGCATGATGTGGCTGGTCATCAGGGGCGCTCCAGGACTCTCTCATTGGCCAGACAACGGTTCTTTTGGACGGGTATGGAACGCGACGTAGTGAATTATGTGAGGAACTGCATGCGATGTATTGTTGGCAAGACACCTGAACCGAAAGATCGTGCTCCCCTTGAGAACATATGCACCACTGAGCCGATGGAACTCATCTGCATTGATTTTTGGACAGCAGAGCAGGGTGAAAAGAGTGTGGATGTCCTGGTAGCAACGGACCATTTCACAAAATTAGCCTACGCCTTTCCCTGTAAGAACCAGTCTGCAAAGCAGGTTGCCCATCATTTATGGAATGGTCTCTTCTGCATTTATGGATTCCCTAGGCGTGTGCATTCAGATCAAGGTCCAAGTTTTGAGAGCAAACTGATGAAGGAGTTGCTGAAGATGGCGGGTGTCAATAAATCACACACCACTCCTTACCACCCAATGGGAAACGGGATCACTGAACGCTTCAACAGAACTTTAGGGAACATGATAAGAGCCTTACCTCCCCAGTCCAAAGCCAAGTGGCCACAGTCTTTGCAGATGTTGACATTCTGTTATAACTGCACTGTTCACGAGACCACAGGCTTTGCGCCTTTCTATCTGATGTTCGGGAGAGTTCCGCGTCTTCCAATTGATGTGATGTTCCAAAATGTTCTGAGGGATGATGCTGTTGTTAAGTATTCAGATTTCGTATCCAAGCTTAAATGTGACCTTGGTGAAGCTGCAAAAATTGCACAGAAGCACAGTTCAACTGAGCAAACCCGTCATGCAAGGATCTACAATCGCAAAGTTAGGGGATCACCTTTGACCATGGGCGACAGAGTTCTTCTGGCAAATCGCGGTGAGCGTGGAAAACGGAAAATTGCAGACAAATGGGAGTCCAACCTCTACGAAGTGATGTCAGTGAGATCGCCCATTAATGTCTATCGGATAAAAGACACTGAAACAGGAAGAGAAAAGATTGTGCATCGTAATCTCTTACTCCCTGTTAACTTTCTGTACAAAGATGGGGTCGATTTACCATCTAAGTCACATTCAAGTGATTCGACTGCAAACTTACCTGATCTTCCTGAGAGTGATGCAAGAACGGCTCAATGGGTTATGCAGTCTGATCAGCACGATTGCCCTGATAATGACAGTGACTCAGTTGCTTTGTCCAGAGTTCAGTGTTCTTTGGATGTACAGAATTCCAATTCGAAGGCAGACTCTGATATCTGTGACCGCTCTGTACACATTGAAGTGGACTGTGACGTTCCACATTTGTTAGAAGGTCCACCTACTGACGATGAGTTAGATCAGTGTTCCTCTCAGCACTCCTTGACAACGCCAGTTTTTCCACCTTCACATGTAGTCAATAGCCCTGTTCCGGATACAGTTCACCCTGTAATTTGCAATCAACCAAAACACTCTCATACAGGCACAGTCCGTACTAGGGCCGGTAGGACCATTAAACCTCCACAAAGATTGATCTATGAGATGAATAATCAGTTTGTGCATGATTCATCATCCCCAGTGATTTCTCTTTTTGATGTTGTGAAAAGCCTTTTTCATGGGTAACTTATGAGTCGGACTTTGTTTTGAGTGGATTTTTTTTTTTTCTCTCTTAAGAAATCATTTAAATCCTTGACTTGTGCGTGTGAAGAAAGGTGTTTAGGGCATCTCTTTAGTCTATGTTAAGTCTGGATTTTGGTACCAGTCCATACTTGCATACCTCCTTTGGAGGAATTTTGTAATTGATCTGTACGCTGCAATGTGTCAAGGAGGTTCACATCGTTTCTCTTTTTCTGGTTCTTGTATTGTATTCTATTGTTCAGGCGCTTCCCCAGTTTAGCATAATTTAAGGGGGGTGCATGTAACGGAGTGTAAAATGTTAAATTTCTGCATAAATGGGGACAGCGCCATCTGGCTGATGCGTGATGGCATTTAGTGTACGGAATAGGGACCGCCCACAGCAGAGATAATGAGACGCTGTGGGTAAGTTGCACTTTTCGAGCAGTCGGAGAATTATCAGTTAAAAGTGTCCAAAACGCATAAAAAACTACTTCAATGTGAATCGATCTTGCAATGAACATGTTTGGTAACTTTTGATATGTGTTTGGCGTCGAGTGTGTCATTTTATATCGAGTTATTTTGACTTTGTAATCCGTGGCACAATCGTAATTAATCTGTGCATTGTCTTGTGTTTTATGTAGAACTGATTCTTTCTCCATAAAGTGAAACCCCTATTTCCACATTTATATCTCCATTGTGCAGGTAATGTGTATAAAATATGTTGTTATAATATGTTTAATGGATTAATTGTTTTATTCATGTAGTATTCTGTATATTCGCCACTAGGTGGGAATGTTTCTCTTTACATTTATTTCAATTGATATGCTCATCATTTCATTGAGTTGATTTGTGATTAATTGACTGGAAATGTCCTATTGTCAGTCTGAAAAATTGTACTCACTATACGATCACAACGCAAAGATTAGAAAAGAAAGAGCACTGTTTTAAATAAACAGAGCAGAGATAATGAGACACGCTGTGGAACTGATTCTTTCTCCATAAAGTGAAACCCCTATTTCCACATTTATATCTCCATTGTGCAGCTCCACCCAGCAGAAAGACCGCCCAGGCAAGACCGTCACACCAGCACCATAGCATACGAAAGAACGTATAGGCCTAAAAAAAGAAATGAAATAAAAATACATTCAAGTAAATAATAAATAATGGAATACAAGAGGCTCAGTATAGTCCGCCGCTTTATATTATAGTATTATACAAGCAGTTCGGCAGTTGTTTATTGCTGTTACGTGACTGTATGACTAGTCGTCACATGGGGTGATGACATCATCGTTTCCAAAAATATACGGATTGGCCGTACACATGAAAACGCAAGGGTGTCGTTTTCATATTGATCCACCCTGGGACCCGGTTTCAAAAAAATCGCAGTTTCAGTGTCCCAAAACGCCGGATCAGTCTGGATGAAAAGCCAATACGACAAAAAAATTGTACGTATACAGCTAAACGCGTCTCCCTGGCCTATATTGTCTATCAAATCTACTAGTTATTTGTAGTTGCTGAAACTTTTATTGCATTGCATTACATTTGACATTTCAGTAGGCTATTAATCCATTTAGCAGAAGTGTCCATCAAGAGAAGCTGCAGAAGTGAAATGCAAGATTGTTTTTTTTAAAAATAGGGCTTATTATGGATATTAAAGATTTATTTTATGTTATTGTCTACCACCATTAACCAGCAATATCTTAAAATGAATCATAAAACAATGACTATAGATATTTACTGATTGGTTAACATTAACCAGTACAGTAGCTTGTGTGAGCCTGTTGTGCTAGTCATTTCACTTGTCATGTTTCTAGTATGTTTTTTCTTTTTTCTGCTGGTTCATGTCTGTGTTTCTAGGTCAGCTTTCTAGGTTGTTAATTTGTTCTGTCATCCTTTGTCACCGTGGTTTCTGATGGTTTAAGTTTTCTGTTCTGATGTGTCTTGTTAGCTCATTTGTTTTCTGTGTATAAAAGCCCTCAGTTTCAGTTAGCTCCTTGTCCGGTATTAGTTGTATTTAGTTGTTGTTGTGTAGTTTTGTGGGGGGTTTTTTTCATGCAAATTCCTGTATCTCAGTTGGTGGATTCAAATAAAGGTTTCTTTGGATTTATTTTTTTTTTTTTATACTTCATCTTGTGCTTTGGATCTACACTACAGCACTACAGATATTCAGAGGCAGACAGTCATTATAAGTTATTACATTTTGATTCAAGATTACAAAGGCAACCTGTTCACCCCCTTTAGAGTAAAGTACAATGATGAATTGTCCATAATAAGACCAGGAAAATGTATTACGAGGGTAATTAGGCCATTTGGATTTCTTGTTGACTTTAAGCATTTATATTCTTCGTGTGAATGTTGTGAATGTTTCAAAGGAGGCAGAAAGTAATTCCTTCATGAGCCGCATTAAAGAATAAAGATCACATTCACGCAAGGGGAAAGAGCATGAATATTCATGCTGAGAATACTTGTTGAACACTGAAGACTCAACCCACGTACTCTGATGCTCGAGTGGGGGAGGGGGAGATGAAAGAGCGCAAGACAGAAGAGACTAATTAATATAACTATTAATGCTCCAGAATTTAAAACTTTGGTGTTAAATAAACAGTCTATAAATGAAATTTTGTATTTGAAGATGCTTTTCTACAAGCTGCCTATGAATGAACAGATGGAAGTTAGTGACGCTGCAGTGCAGATCTCTTTCACTCTTTCAGTCTTTCAGCATGTCTGACAGTAGTGCGGGACCCTGGGTACAAAAATGTCTCCTCTGAACGCATGCTTGATGACACACCAGATGACCAGACTGCATAACACAAAAAGCTTTCTGAAGTCTTAACCTTTTACTGAGAAAAAAAAAATCCCCTTAGAATAAACAAGTGGACAAAAAAGTCTCTCTTTAATTCAAACGGGACAGTAAAGGATCGACAGCCTCTTTAAAGATCTAATCTTTTAGATTTTAACAAATATTTCTTTTGGCAAGAGGTAGGATTTAGTTTTTTAATGCACCAGCAGCTTAGATGGTTAGTTTTTACATTGACAGTTTGAAAGAACAGATCTGCCTTTCAACGATGGAATACAAATAATTGAACCTAAAGACACTAAATCCTTCAAATCCCTATTACTGTTTCTCATACAGCGGGTTAGGGATTTGAACAAACCCGCACCATGAGTATTAAACTCAAGATGATAAAAATAAGTTACAAAAAAAATGCAGTGAAGAAAGGACTTGAGCCATATTTAGTGAGTTGGGGGTGGCTCTTTTGACTTTGCAACCATAGCAATACTTGTTCACTACCAATAACCGCTTATTAACCACAAATGAACGCAACGCTAAATATCCTGGCATTGTTTTGCATAGGTATTTTCTTCAGAAAATGTACAAATTTCTCCTCTTCTCATGTAAATGATGATATAGCAAAGCAGATAATACTTTACAAGATTGCAAAGGATCAACAAAGGATTCTGGGTATTCTATTTTCTTCTGCAGCAATATTGATTTGCACCTCTGGACTATTCTGTTTTTTTTAAGTGTGGTATTTCTAGGCAATTTGTATGTATTTACACAGAGTATTCTCACAAGAAACTACTCAAAACCTACATCAATGTTCTTTAGCAGTCAAGAGGTGCATGCAAGGTCAAAAGGTCACTTAAAGGGATAGTTCACCCAAAAATGAAAATTCTTTCATCATTTACTCACCCTCAAGTTGTACCATACCTTTATGTGTTTATTTGTTCTGCTGAACACAAAGGAAGATATTTGGAAGAATGTTTTAATCAAACAGATCTCAAACTATGGTAGTCAATGGGGATTGAGATCTGTTTGATTAAAACATTCTTCCAAATATCTTCCTTTTTGTAGTACAGCAGAACAAATAAACACATAGTTGTTTGGAACAACTTTTGAGGGTAAGTAAACAATGATAGAATTTCCATTTTTGGGTGAACTATCCCTTTAAGAAAGAATAAGGCAATAGAGGAAAAAAAAAAAAGCAGCTGTTTGACATATTGGGCCCTATCTTGCACCCGGCGCAAACGACTTTGTAAATTGACGTACACTAGTCTAAAGTCAGTGGCGAGTTGCGCGTTGTTCATAATGCTATTTTAAGCGCGCATGCTTGGCCATAATGTAGCGGGTTTGATTCTCTCATCAACACAGATGCAACACTTTTTGTTTGCACATCATACATTATAACAAGGAAAAATATTAACACATGAGGAAAATCATTGTGGTGTCCATGAAGATGTAAAAAAAAAATGTAGGCCTAAATCTATCTCACACATTTTCATGGCAACTTCAGCAATGTTGTCAAAACTAGCGCTGGATAGGCTACCAGAGCTAATTTTGTTACACTATGCTAAACTGCATAGTATCTCATCGCTAATACTTCTCACCATTTATTCACAGGATACGACTGATTTCTTTCCATATATCCATCTTTTTTTAACATATGAAGAGTTCAGATGCAAAAGCCTCTAAGTGCCATTTGAAATTTTCTTCTAGAATGATCATTTTTATCAAGCTTGTATATTTAAGTTCAGTAATTTCACTTAAATGGCGAAGAGGATTACCTATTAATTGTCATATAAGTGAAATTACTGAACTTAAATATACAAGTTTGATAAAAATCATCATTCAAGAAGAAAATTTCAAATGGCATTTAGAGGCTTTTGCATCTGAACTCTTCATATCCTTACACTGACAGCCAATCAGAATCCATTCTAATTTAAAGGGGTCATGAACTGGCTTTTAAAATTGTATTATATTGTTGTCTGAGGTCAACTTATGACGTTCGCTTGGTTTTTGCATTCAAAAACATCAAAATGAATAAGTAATAGGCTATTTTGGACCCAAGTTGTGAGCCTTCCTGAAAAACAGTCGGTTTTTATGGGCTTGTCGCATTGAAGACTCTGAAATAAACGCCCACTGGTGTGAGTGGATAACAGTTTTGCATATTATAATGAGTTTAACTCACCCGTCGGTGTATGTGGGGGAAAACGTCCAATGTTATATATATTGGATCTGACAGGAATTGTGCAACACACGGACTCTTGGTTGAACATGTACATGTTCAACCAAGAGTCCGTGTGTTGCACAATTCCTGTCAGATCCAATATAGATGGCACAACACGTTACTCTTAATCGTCAGCAAATCCAGTCTTGTTTACAAAACAATCCTCAGTGAAATGAAGCGAACAGACGACGATGTTTTACCCTCATCAGCTGGAACTTCATTAAAAATAAAGTTTATCCATGAAGTCCTATTGGATTCCAGAGGAAGCTTATGCAGCGACTGTCTTCTTCCACAACCAGGCACTGCACAATGTTCTGTATTGCTCGGTAGAACGATCCGGTTTGTCATCACGAGGTAGGCATGTATGTTAGGCTACTTAGCTAGCACTATGCGTGTAATGCGCGAATCGGTGGGCGGGGCTAAACCGGCCGTGTTGAAGTAGGTGTTGATCTTCTTCTGCGGGGGGTGGTGTTTTAACCCCTTTTGACGTCATAGTTTCCCACTTTTAAAAACGAGTCATTTTTAGAGGCTGGTGTCAATAAAAGCTTTTATTGGACTAACAAGGACGTTTTCAGTTCCGAAACTTACAGGATATTCTTATAATATGATGACCTCTTAGAATTCAAAAGCTCAAGGAAAATTTGATTTCTCAGTTCATCACCCCTTTAAAGTTCTCGCACATTTAAAATTGCAGATGACATTGCAGAGAAGTTAATCGTCAAGGTACAAAAAAAAAATCCTCGACAACAGGATATATGTATTTGGAACTTTTTTTTTATAGACGGCATGTGTATTTTCTCCTTAAAATTTACGTATTGGCGAAACAGATTTGGTATTTGTGCTGTTGAAAGGTTTCAATTTGCAATGTGTTTTTGCAGAGTTGATTAATGTAGCCAATCACAAACATATCCGATTTCTTGAACACAATGGCCAATAGGATTCTGTCGTAAAGTGACAGCGGCCTAATATTCTTGCTACCACCTGCGTCATTAAAGTTAATCAAACAAGAAAAGACGAATATAAAATCCCTCATTGCTCTTTAGTAGATTTAGTAGGATTAATCTATATTTAATTTACTTGTTTCAGTGAAAACTATGCAGTGTTGTTTTCTTTTTTATTTGTTTAAAGACTGTTCTTTTTTTATTTTTATTATTTATTTAACAGGAATGCTATATTTGTAAATCTCTAAGCTGGTCTTAATAACCTCCTAGAGAGGGAATGGAATATGTTGTGCTATAGTTGCTTGCCAATAAATGAGTTGGCAATTCATGGTACTTTCTCATCTTTCTTTTTTTATACTTAAAATACATTGTTGTTAAAGATTTATTTATTTCGTTGATCGGTACTGGTGATCGTAGAGGCCAATGTTCCTTCCATTGATCGGTAATCTCTGATCTACCCCAAAAATCCTGATCGAAGCACCAGTCAATTATGGAAATCAATGGTTATTTATTATGCCCAAATCACGCATACAGAGTATGCTTGTTTTTCTGTTAAAATTAACAGTGGTTTTTGAATGTAAGCTTTTTATTAAAGGAGAACTCTGGCGAACAATGAACATTTGGTCTAAGAAAACATTGGTACGTAGTCAACCGTTCTCTGAGATTTGTTTTCAGGATAATCGAATGTAAAGAGTTTTATCTCTAAAAACTGTTTAGCGTATAATGCTAGTAATGGGGGCATTGACTAAGTAAAAATAAATCGCTATTTTATACCACTAACAAGGCTCAAAATAGTCCCACACTAACGCAATAACATAATGAGGCTCCATACATGCAAAACGAAGCATTGAGAACTTTGTAAGTGTACAGACCGTTTAAAAAGAAGATACTTTATGAAGACAGTTCACTTCGTGTATACAGACAGGAGCCATCTTAAAAAATAGTATCGATAAGTCAAACCACGAACGTCGTGCTGAGTGATCTGAACTGTATGAAGTTCAGCGAACTTCTGAACTGTATGAACGGCGTTCGGGGATCGACTTATCGAGACTATTTTTTAAGATGGTTCCTGTCTGTATACACAAAGTGAACTGTCTTCATAAATTATCTTCTTATTAAACGGTCTGTACACTTACAAAGTTCTCAATGCTTCATTTTGCATGTATGGAGCCTCATTATGTTACTGCGTTAGTGTGGGGCTATTTTGAGCCTTGTTAGTGGTATAAAATAGCGATTTCTTTTTATTTAGTCAATGCCCCCATTACTAGCATTATACGCTAAACAGTTTTTAGAGATAAAACTCTGTACATTCGATTATCATGAAAACAAATCTCAGAGAACGGTTGACTATGTACCGATGTTTTATTAGGCCAAAGGTTCATTGTTCGCTGGAGTTCTCCTTTAAAGGGGTCATATAATGGGGCACATGCGCTTTTCCAAGTTGATTGTACTGAGATGTGTGTTGGCAGTGCCTGCACACAACCGTCATGTAATGATAAAAATCCACACAGTGTTTTTGTTCTAATATCCTTATATGTTTTCCCCTGCCTCAAATTGAACCGTTCGTTTTTGTGACGTCAATAAAACCTGCTGTCATTGCTGAATAAGCCATATATCGCCGAAAAGAATATTTTGTCTACTGTCAGAAGCAATTTGAATTATTTTGAAAGTGCAAAGGTTTGAAGAGTTACAGTAACATGAATACTGCTTGGTTGGATGTGTTGGTGACTAAACATCAGGTTTAATCGGGTTAAGTTGTGGTGTTACAACTATAAACAACCTATAGTTTTGTTTTTTATAGTTTTTAGACCATATGATACCTCATAATAAACAGCTGTCTCCATTTCAAAAATAATTTTGTGCTTATGAAAACAGTTTAAAAAGTTAACCGTGAAAACTGTTTAAACAGAAAACAGTTAGGTATCACTGTAACAGCCTCATAACACCCTTGAGTGAGTCATTTAGTAGTCAATATTTTTCTTCTGGTCAAATTCTCAGTATAACAACATATAATGGAATACAGAAGAGGTAAAATTAGGAGCTGTGCAGCCCTTCAAAAGATCCATAGTTTATTTCAAATTCAGTAAAATGCTTAGCTTTTACTGAATGACTGTGCTAAAACACCTTTGGTTATTATTACAGTGAATTAAACGTAATGCTGCTTTCCACAAGCAGACTCATGACACAATGTGAGACTGTGTGTGGGTGTGGAAACAGAGAGATGTCACACCATGCAAATCACAACTATGGGCCTGAGCAGAGTTCTGAATAAAAACAACACTTACCTCCTAATGAAGTGAACAACAATCTAGTCAACATCAAGCAATGTACTTTACTTACAACCACTGGAATGTCCTCAAACTAACATGTTCATTGAGTTCCCAGGATATCAGAGAACAAAACCCGAAATGATTACCATTTTTATGACCAAAATTAAACTAATGCTTATTAGAAGCAGTCAAGCAGTAGAAACCAGTAAGTGTATGTGTTTCTTGTCTCATTTGTTTTTAGTGCAGTTTTCGTTGCTAGGAAACACTATTTCGTAAAACACTTTAGGAAATTTAGGAAACACTGGTTCTCGAGCAGTGCTGCGTGGTTTTACAGTTTCGTGTGTAAAGGCCATTGCACACTGAGTCCGAAATTCGCATCCGAAATGTTTGCACGTTAAAAGAAAACTTCGATCTCACGTTATGTCAGTCACGCTTGCACACCGCCTCCGAAACTTTCGTCCGTCATAAAATTAATCGGATCGGGTTCGATTTTCTGCGTTTTTCGCATCCAGAGCCAGCATTTTGAGAGGTCATTTGACAATTCAGGGCTGGGGGGAGCTCGTCCTCAAATCATTGCACATATGCGCCGTGCTTTCAGTTTCGTTTTTCAATTCGATCAAGTGTTTATGTTCTCTTCTCTATATTGGATTATGAAATGAATAAACCTCCCCTTTCAATCAGATTGAAATTTAGGATCGAATAAGGTGTGATCGAGCAGCCTATTCGATAACTAATGTATTATTTGGGCACAATATATACACAATAATAACAGCCTAGCTGTTCTGTCTGCCCGGCGCTTCCACCGTGTGTCAATACCTGGTCCATACCAGACACACTGCCAGTCTCCATTCAGAATCGATTGGTTCACGGAAATTGGTGGTCTTGTTTTTAATATGTGGCTCCAGAATCGCTAGCAAAGCATCCAACTGTCCCACTGACATTCTGAGGTAAATTTTGAATCGTTTTGGATAAATTCGCAACTCCTTGATAAGGAACTCTCCTTCCTCTCGGCGCAATTTCAGGATTGGATGGACGTAATATTTTCTCTTTCTTCTCTTTTCAATAAGAGGGAGGGCAAAAATCATCCTCACTGCTTGACGAATCCATTTGGTATTTTTGCGTTTTTTCCCGCAAAGGTTTAATAAATACGCAACGGACTCGGTGTGCAAGGTTTCTATGCGTGACGAATTTTTAGGCTGACGAACACGAAAATACGCATCCGAAAATTTCGTAATCAGTGTGTAATGGCCTTTAGCGTAGTCCATTTTTTATTTTTTTTGCTAAATAGTAAGGCATGCCCAGGGCCAGTTAAGTACTTCAACAGCACTAGCAAGTACTTATTAGGAGAAGCAGTCAAGCTGCAGAAGTCAGTAGCTGGTAAGTGTATGTTTTTCTAGTCTCATTTGTTTTTAGTGGAGTTGTCATTGTTAGGAAGTTCTGCTTTGCTTACTCTGTCAACACGTTGCGTTTGTTCTTGTACCATGTCGCAGGGTTTTATAGTTTGCTATTCGGGGTGCTAGTGTAGTTCTTTTGTTTCGCTAACTAGAAAGGCATGTTCTGCTACATTTGGCGGGTATATAATTGGTTAGTACACTGTGGCATCCCTCAAGTGAAACGACCAGCGATTCTACCTTCGCAACTCCACCGAAATCAGGTAACCAATTGGACCTTATCTACTTGAACTACTAGTCCACTGGCTACTCCACTGCACACCTCAGACCACTTTTTCATAACTTGTAACCGCAACCTGATTCCTGACACAACACACAGTCCTCCACAGGTCACCTTTCGATGTAACCAACACTTGCTCTCACCCTCCCACCTATCCTTTTTGGTCTTCCCAAAAACTTCCTCCCCCATCAGTTCTCATCACTGGAAACTAACAGTGCTACTGACACTCTTTGCTCCACTCTTATATCTTGCTTTGACAACTTCTGGCCCCTTTCACCCAGATCAGCCAACGCAACCCCCTCCGCCTCCTGGCTTTTCGATGTTGTCAGTGAGCATCGTTCTAGGCTCGGGGCTGCCTGTCTTCCTTCTGTGCAAATGTCTCCAATGCTAAATTGACATACGACCACAACAAAATTAACAATTCACCTGATTCTTGCATGCTTTTAAAAAAGCATTGCCACAGTCCTCATAAATAAAACAACCATCAGCAGCCTATTTCCACACCACAAGTTTACAAAACACCTTAACAGCAAACACACACACACTCTCCTGTCCTTCTCTCTGCTGTCAGGCAAAAGTTTCCAAACTCATCTTTTCCAGTCACCCTACTACCTGTTCGCTTGATCCTATTCTCCTTCAGGCCATTTCGTCCTCAGTTGTACCTGCACTCACTCATATCACAAACACCTCCTTTCAAACTGGTACATTTCCCACAGCATTTAAGCAGGCTCAGATAACCCCACTGCTCAAGAAACCCACTCTAAATCCAGCAGTTTTAGAAAACTACAGACCGTTATCTGTTCTTTCATTCATTGCAAAGACACTTAAGTGGGTTGTGTTCAACAAACTCTCTACATTTCTCAAACAGAACAACTTTATGGACAACAACCAGTCTGGCTTGAAGAGCAACCACTGAACTGAGACCGCCCTCTGCTCTCAGTCACTGAAGCCCTGAGACTGTCAAGAGCAGCTTCCAAATCATCAGTACTCATCTTGCTGGATCTGTCTTATACACAGTTAACCACCAGATCCTCCTGTCAAACCTCATGACAAAGGGCATCTCAGAAACTGAACTCAAGAGGTTTAGGTTTTACCACTCAGATAGGCCCTTCGGGGTGTCTTGGAGAGGTGAGGTCTCTAAGTCGCAATTTTTTTTCTACTGGGGTACCTCAGGGCTCAGTGCTTGGACCACTTCATCTCCTCCATCTACATGTCATCACTAGGATCGGCAATTTGGAAGCACCTTCAACTCAACCTTTCAAAAACAGCTGCTTGTGGTCTCGGCCAACCCGACACAACCTCACCATTCAACTAAGTTCCTAAACTGGAACTACACACAGTGGAGTTGTTAATGATGTTTAGTTAAGGCGCTTGCATTAAAGGATTAGTTCACTTTTGAAAAAACTTTTGCTGATAATTTACTCACCCCCATGTCATCCAAGATGTCCATGTCTTTCTTTCCTCAGTCGAAAAGAAATTTAGGTTTTTGATGAAAACATTCCAGGATTTTTCTCCATATAATGGACTTACATGGGAACCGGATGGTTCAAGGTCCAAAACACAGTTAATAACTGTTTCAGATGCAGCTTCAAATGTCTTTAAACGATATCAGACGATGAATAAGGGTCTTATCATGCGAAACGATCGGTTATTTCAAAACTTATTCCAAAAATGAAACGAAAGTACAGAGTCAGTGTTTACAAGTTGAACGCATAGGTTGAACGTGCAAACTAGCTCAAACACCGTTTACAAAAAAAGGAATTAAAAGGAAAAACAACGATGTCGGACGTTTTTGATTCTGTACTTCCGGCTACGTCGCCCGTGACCTTTTGAACGTAATTACGTATTACGTGACGTTACAAACGCGCCTCAGAGAATATAGCAAGGCTAGCATTTGTCCTTAGAAAAATTACATTTTTGGAATAAGTTTTGAAATAACCGATCGTTTCGCATGATACGACCCTTATTCATCGTCTGGTGTTGTTTAAAGACATTTGAAGCTGCATCTGAAACTGTTATCAACACTATCTTTTGGACCTTGAACCATCCGGTTCCCATTGAAGTCCATTATATGGAGAAAAATCCTGGAATGTTTTCATCAAAAACCTAAATTTCTTTTCGACTGAGGAAAGAAAGACATGGACATCTTGGATGACATGGGGGTGAGTAAACTATCAGCAAAAGTTTTTTCAAAAGTGAACTAATCCTTTAAATTCAAGGGTCTGATGTTTACGTAAAAGGCAACCAGTAGCTCTGCACCACTATACCTAAACTCAATACTTAAGACTTATGGCCCCTCTAGAAGCTTCCATTCCACAAGTGAAAGGCACTTTGTGGTGCCAACCCAAATTTAAAGAGGCACAAAATCACTCCCACTGACCTTTTCCTTGTATGTTCCCTGCTGGTAGAATCTCCTGTCTAACTCAAATTGAGCAGATAAAAACTCAGATTTTTCTTCAACACTTACACACTATAATATTAGCACTTCATCTATTCTATTCTATTCTATTTCTGTTTCTCTATTTATGTAAAAAATAAACAAAAAAACTTGCTACTTGCATTTTACTAGTCTGGTCTTTACACAGTACACATACTGTTGCCCTCTTGTTGATTTGATTGCTTCTATTGTTCTCATTTGTCTGTCGCTTTAGATAAAAGTGTCTGCTAAATGATTCAATTATTTATTTAAAATACGCTTTGGAGTCAAATTAACAATTCATATCCATGACAAAAGAACAAAAATAACAATCCATTACACAAATGTCAACACCTGTTAATATAGTTTGGCAAGTGTGTGGAATGACACAGTGTGACAACAGTATACCAACATATACACTTGTAACATAGGCAGCAGTATTCATTCGTGGGAGCGATCTAGTCTTGTCACGTGATGTGCAGCATACTTCCACTTCTGAACGACTACTACAAATGATGATTTAACTTTTGAACAGTACCCCAATGCTAAGTTATCCTGAAGTTGACATAAGTTGACATGAGAATAAGTTCAACAAAAGTGACTACAACACAAAAAATAATAGACAAAATAATATACTGTATGTATACAGTGTATATATATATATATATATATATATATAATTATAGTATATACTGTGTATATGTGTATATGTATGTGTATATATATATATATATATATATATATATATATATATATATATATATATATATATATATTCTATGGTTAAACTTCATTGCATTTCAGAATGATACCTTTCAATTTTTAAGAAACTTGCTCCACCAGCAATTCATAGAAGTCCACAAACCATAGTTTGAGAAATCATGTTTTATCCTATAAGACATATTTGTTGAGATATAAATGTTGGTGATGGCGCAGTGGATAAGACACATGCTTTTAATGTGAGAGACCTGGGTTCGAATCCACTGTGAGACACCAATGTGTCCTTGAGCAAGACACTTAACCCCTAGTTGCTCCAGAGGCATGCAACCTCTGACATATATAGCAATTGTAAGTCGCTTTGGATAAAAGCGTCACCTAACTTAATAAATGTAAATGCTTAATTGAAATTTTTTTGTTTTGTTTTTTTTGTTTAATGTTTAATTTAGAAATGCGTAAATGCAACACATTTTACACTGGTTTTGATGTTTTCATCTTCAGAATCCAGACCAGTTAACCAGACTAAGAAATGTGGAATTGACATTTTATTGTAACCAAAGCTGAGTATTGTACTGTCTGCAAAACAGTGTACATACTTGTCAGGAAAATTGTTGTATTCTTTTAAAGTGCAAGTGTTCTAGCTGCATTTCTAGTTGATTTGAAATATTCCTGTTTGGAAAAAAAAATGCAATTGACTAAGCTTACAAAAGACATCGCTTGCTATCAGAACTGGCCATTAAAACTCCACTGGCTGAAAATCATGTCCATTACTGCCAGTTATCATGGCACAGGGCACTTTAGAAGCAAATGAACAGCAGTAGGAAATAATAAAATAATGACATTATTGCAAAATTACAAATCTGTAATAAAGAAAGGGTCTGGATTTTACTCACAGCAGTGCAGTCCAGAGGGACATAGACTTTGGAGATGGAAAGCTGCAGAGGAGGAAGAGAGATGAAGGAGGAGCGTGGGCGTTGTGTTACTCCTACGCTAAATGTGGGCTATTGGAGCTCCTGAGGTTTAATTCAATTATGCACATTTTCATAGAAATCGTGGATATGGGAAAATAGTCCAGTAGCCTTAAGGTATGGCATGTTCTGACACCGTTTTAAATTAATGTTCAGCAGATTCTAATCGAAAGTTTTATTTTTCACAAATCATTTGGGAACAGAACAAACAACCTAAACTGGTCTAATCATTTTGCCCTGCATTCCAGTGGTTCATTGTTCTATTGTTGGAGTTTCTCTACATTAATTTTGTGGTAAATGTATTTGACACGTTATTTTCTCCTGACACGACTGGGACGTTATCTCCCTCGATCTGCTTTTTATGAGAAGTTAAACACTCCAAGCCATCCATCCATCTAATCCACACAGAGCAGAGCAAGTATTTCCACAGCCCACTTGACATCACACCCCAAAAAAAAAATAAAAAAAAAATTACAAACTTGGAGCAGTTGTTAAAAATCAACCAAGAACAAATAAGCATTTAAATACACAATGTTCTATTGTACATGTCTGAATGTTACTGTGCACTATAGTTCCTGTCCTGCCCTAAATACCTAGAAGATTCATATTGAGCTAAATTAATCTGTCATTTATACTGCGTTTTTAATTTCATTCCATTAATCAAAATAAATTAATTTATCAGAACAGAGGTTCTCCGACTTTTCAGGCAGACCATGCAACACCATCAAATCTAAACACCCACCATAAATCTGTCCTTTGACTGTCTTTGACACAAGCTCAAATCTTGAAATTTAATATTACCTATTCATATCAAGAAACATGAGCCTTACACCATGTCCTAATGTGGCAAAACACAAAATCTTTTCCATGTTACTTTGTCCTAAGCAACCGCAATAGCACAGTGCGATGAGCAACAGAAGATTCTATTTTGGCAATGTTTTTTTTTTTTTTTTTTTTTTGTATGTGATGTCATGGATGATAGGTATACTGAATGTGTTTTCTATCAAAATGGTTTAATTTGAGTTTTTAATATCATTTTGATGATGTTAACAGCTGTTGTGAAATGGGCAATGGGTCAGATCTTATAATTTAAGGAAATAAACTTTCAGATCTTATAATTTAAAGAAATAAACTTACAAGAATGTATTCCATTACAAAGATTATATTCACTGAGCATACATTTTGAGAAATGCTAAAATGGTTTCATCTTGATAAATTTGTATTGTGATAATGTTGCGAGTGTCAGACCACAGGGTGCTTTCAGAGAGAAGTTCACCCACATGCTCATTTGAAACTCTTCTAGACTCTTATCAAATTGTGTCTAATTCATTCACTCTTAGAAAAAAAAAACCTTCATTGGGGTTCTATATATGAAGCATAGGGTTCTTTACTCAACTCCAAAGAACCTTTGATGCTGAAAAGGTTCTATAATGTCAAGAAAGAACCCTTTTGGCGCAGAGGTTCTTTATAGGCTATAATTCATTCATATATTATATTATTCTGCAACATTTTGTAGTTGTAATTAAATTATTGTTTATTAAGCGGTTGTAGTAACTTAATATCACATTTTAATCATGCTGATTTTTGGAGGAGAACAACTGAAATGGCACGTAGAAATATATACATTTTCTAACCCCCATATCTTGATTTTTGTGATCATTCACATGCATTCATAAATATATTTTAGGGTCTTGATGTTTGTCAATAATTTGAAATATTTAATCCAGAATAAATGACAAAACAAATGATAATGAATGAAACCAAAAGGTTCCATATAGAACCTTTTTCCTGGTTACAAAGAACCCTTAAAAAGGGTTCTGTGTAGAACCTTTTAGGGGTTCCAAATACGTAGCGCTGATAGAATGTTTTAAAGGTTCTATATAGAACCTTTTCTTCTAAGAGTGTGGAGTAGATGATGTATTAAATGCATAAATATATATATTCTATAAAAATAAATAAATCACACATTCAAATTGAAACATAATAACCATATTATGAATAAAATGTATTGGTTACACGTAATAATAACTATACATAATAGAGTACTTAGAAATCAATTGCAAACTATTAGTGTATAGTTGTAGTCTCTAAATTGTTAATATATGAATAGAATATAGAATAATGAGTTATTCATTCATTGTCAATTTAATTTTTTATTTTTAAGTATTTTATATTTAAGTATTTTTAAGGATAGTGTAAGGGGATAGAATTTACATTTTGTACAGTATAAAAACCATTACACCTATAGAGAGTCCCCGTAAACAACAAATTCCAACGTGTGTGTGCGTGCGCTTAATATATTTTAAGGAACACTGGATATATGTGCAATTAATCTACTCTAATGTGAGAACTAATTATTCCTATTATCCAATTAAAATTATTTTTTTTAAAGCTATTAAACAATAATAATTATGGTAATTACAGTGACAATGAATGACAAACTCATTGATATAGTATATTAATATACTGACAATGTTGAGACTACAATATGTATTAACTGTAAACAGTTTATTCGTGATTTACAGTAGAAATACTTACTTCTAAAGTGTTACCAATGTTTCGAATAAAAAAAGAAAATCCAGTCTTACTGTATTATGCAGTATTATATGGAGCCCCTAATAGGGACCTATGTACAGACAAAAGAGTTTTGTGTGCAAGCAATAGTTTCTCGTGAACATGCAAAAAGTTTCTCAAGTGCAAGTGAATGTTTCCTGTGCGTACAAGTCTTGCGGCTGAATATTGTTGAGAGACATACAAACCCAGGCAATTCACTGCAATAACTGCATTAGTCTGTATTACATTGGCTCAAGCCTCTGTTGCTAGCTCTCAAATGACGTTATGGAATTAACAACGTAGGCGTGGGGATGAGATGCATAAGAAATTAGTCCAACACTCAAGAGCGTGTAAAGGTCAAAAATCTAAGAAATTTCTTGAAATAAAACATTTCAACTGTTTTGAAGCCCGAGTATAAGTTGAATAATTGAGTATTAAAAATAATGCATCCGCGACTGCATTGCCACCTTGTGTGCTTTGTTTTTCTAATAATACAACAATTGTAGTTAAATTACTCCTCACTTACGCAGTAGCGAATGATGTAAAATGATGTTGATACGTTTTTTTTTGTTTGTTTTTTTTACAACTAGAAAGCGGGAAATAAAGTGATTTTACAACTGAAACGAAAAGCCTTATTTTGGCATTGTTTGCAGTCAGAATTTGAGTGCTGGCATGTGTTTGCTGTTGTGTTTTGTGATGCAAGAGTCTGTGGACAGTAAAACTTGTGCAGATGTGTCGCATTCCCAGCTCTCCCCGCCCCTCTGGAAACTTTCCCTGTGTCTTGGCATCAAGCGGAACTAATTGTCTCTGCTGGACTTAAAATCGATGCTTAGTTTCCCTTCAAGTCCCACATTTGTCCTAGTGAACACATAGTTTCTTGGCTTTAATTGTGGTATTGAAGAAGCAGAGTAACTTGAGTGGGGTGTTGGAGTTGGAGTGGGGCTTGTTCCTGTTAGAATGGGATGTTTGCTTATGTCTCTCAAATACTAGACCCTGGTGTCACTGCTACTTTGCTTTATTTTTGCACAGTGCCTCACTGACTTCTCTTTGCATCAGTGTCTTGTTATCGCCACATGATACTTGCAGTTATGGAAGGTCTTTTGAGTTCACATGGAGTGATGTGTAGACATTTTGGGTAGTGTTTGCTGATAAAATATTCACTAGTGATTGGAACAAACCTCTACCATTTATATTAAAGGTTTGAATTATATATATCTATTTGCTATTTTAAAAAAAACAACAACAACAACAACAACAAAAAACATTGGTAACACTTTATAATAACTACACGCTAATAATCATTAGTTAAGCATGAGTAAACCATTAATTCATCATTCATAAAGCATTAATAGACATTAATAAGCAGTTCATAAATACAGCTATAAATGCTTTCTTCTTGATTTAAAAGCATATCTATAATTTCTTTAATAATTGTATTTTCATCCTTTATTAATGATCAATTTATCATTTCTAAATGAAGAATTGCATTTTTTATTAACCAGTTATTTAAGAGTTTTCAGTGGTTCATACGATTACTTAGAGCGAGTAAGTAAATGATTAATAAACTATTTAAATGTACATTCATACATCTTATTATTCAGACATATAGTGATGGTCACTTAATGTGTTAATAAATGCTTTATTAACATGTATTAATGCTGTAATTAAGGGTTAATTTGGGTAGTTATAAAGCTTTTAGTAGTGGTCAGTTAACTATGTTCGTGAGCTCATCTAAAGTGAGGACTAGTCATGCCTTGTAAAGCATTTTTAAAGGCTGTTAAATATTTCTGTTCTGTATCACTGCGTTGTATTTGTTACATTTTACTGTTTAGAAGATTGACGAGTCTTTAAATCGCCTTTATAAATGCTTTACAAAGCATGAATAGTCCTCACTTTAGATTAGGTCACAAAAATAGTTATCTGACCACTACTAAATGCTTTATAACTACCTGTATTTACTACATTTACTTACACTTTCTAAGTGATCTTATGAATGACTGACAACTCTTAAACAACTGGTTTGTAAATAATGCTATACTTCATTTGGAAATTATTAATTGATCATTAACAAAGTATGAAAATACACTCATTAAACACATTATAGATATGCTTATAAATCAAGAAAAAAAACATGTATAGCTGTATTTATAAACTGCATATTAATGTCTATTAATGTTTTATAAATGATGAAATAACTGTTTACTCACGCTTAACTAATGATTAATAGTGTGCAGTTATTATAAAGTGTTACCAAAACATTGTATACTAATAATTGTATTACTAATAGTTTGAACAACAGTGATAATAACAAAAGAATGGAGTTTACTTGGTGTTGTGGATCAGCATTTGTTATATCTAGTGTCGAGTGTAATGCAATGTTGCCTTCAACACTGTTTACTATTAGGGAGAGAGCTTGTGGTAACAGCCACCAACTCGTAAAACATTGTTGGGATTGAATCCAAGGATGTCCATTTTATTGATTGCATTGCATGAGACAAAGAAAAACAGACACACACCAAAATAAAATAAATGATAAACAACAGTTCATACATCCAGGCCAATAGGTGTCAGTAAAACCACCAGTGGGATGAGGAAAAGGCTTTATCCAACATTTCACCTTATAGCCTCATTCATTATTCCATAGAGTACACCACAAGCATAGTCGATTGAATAAGAGAATTAAAGTAAGTGAATACGGAGATGAATGCTGGGGAAGGCATGTTCTGGAGAAACAGGAATTGATTTGGTGCAATGTTTACTCTGTATGGATATTCTCTAGTGTCTAGTAGCCACTCAGTGTACATTGGTCATGCACATCCACTATGATTTCGTACACCAGTGCAAATGGCTGTCCCTATATATACTACACTATATAATGGTGTGGGAGCGATTTCGTACTCACTTTTTTTCACAGAAATGGTCCTGTATTTAGGTATGTGAGGCTGTTTAACAATAAAATAGACCACACTATTTCATTGAATTACAATGAAAGAGGAATCTGAGCCATAATTTAAGGTCCAGATTATCGTTTGCCTCTTTTGGACCAGTAAGCAAACATTTAGAACTAACTACTGTAACTGTTACTGTAACAGTTGTGTAGCTGACAATCATCACCAACCTACAATTACAAAGCACTGCTCATATTTTCTCCAGATGTAAAATGTAAAACTTTGATATTTGCTGTTTTCAAATATCAGATCTACAGTGTGTCAATTCGTGCACAGGAAATAAATGTTTAAGAAGCAAATGAGGCATCTTTCAAGTATTTACACATATTGTCTTTGCTGTTTCGTAACACTATATTAACTCTGTGCTTTTAATGTTGGACAGGAGAAACAAGCATCAACCCTGGGTTGACTGAACCTATACACAACAGCGGATTATGCAAATCACTATGCTGCTGCATTACTTATACAGTATATTCATTATGTAGAGCCACACACAAGAGCTCCGGGCAGTGTGCTGTTAACATGATCCTTCCTCTTCTGATGCTCCCTTATCTGGATCATCTCTCTCTCTGAATCTGTCTCACAAGGATCATGGACTAATCACCTGTAAGCTACAAGAACCCTACATCCACTCCAAATCACAGATCTTGTGCACATCTTATCGCTGCAGTGCACTGTCACATGCTGCTAAGAGATGTTAAGAGCCCTTGTGGCCTTCTTCTTCAGTTTTGTCAGGTGTTGTGAATACAAACAAATCTCACCTGCAACAGGCAAACACAACTATGAAGAGGTGTTAGTAAATGAATAAATGGATGTTGCTCAGACCTGTAGTTTTGGAGATATATTCAGTAGCTAAGAGTGGAAGTTTAGTAGTGTTAGTACTACTTAGATATTTTCTAAACTCAAACATTTTTTTTTAGAAAGTGGAGTTTGGACTAAGAGCATTGACTTCTTTTGAGGCAAACCAATGTAATTTGTCTTTAGCAAATGATCAAGCGCATTGTCAGTTCTGGCAGGTCAAGCTAGACAAGCTTGCATCAGTTGACTCTCAGCTGATCCACGTCTACCTATAGGAATACGATTCTTATCACTGTATACATTTGTAAGCTAAATTAATTTGGAGCATTATCAGTCGCTATCACGTTTCTCATGAGCTAATTACCCTCCTCCATCCTCAGCTCGTCCTCTCTTCAGTCAGGATTTGGCATTCTGGTTATCCCTGAATCAGAATAAAATTCCCTAATTATGTTGTACATTAAAAGTAATTAACGATTTCTGCAATACATTCATGTTGGTTCTGTTCTATATAGTATGAATTTAGTATGAATAGCCATGTTTCCTCTGTCGGGCCAGTGCGAGCCGGGGCTTTAAACTGGGTTTTTTTTTTGTTTTTGTTTGTTTGTTTGTTTTTGGTAGTTAGACTAAAGGACATATTTATATCACATTTAGAAAGAAATGACAATTTCTTCAAAAATGGGACCATAAATGCGACCCGAGGAGCTTTAGCACTCTCTCCCAGTAGGCTAGTTATATTTTCAGTCAGAGAAACAGAGGAAGCTCATTTTATGGTAGTCTTGTATAAAGAGATGAGAAGTAGGCTCTGACAGATAAAATCAAATCATGATTGTGATAGCCATTATGATTGGTCTGATTTCTTCAAGCATTCATATTTATGGTAATGGGTAGTGTGCATAGTCTTTTGCATCGGGTATACACATTTCTACCTTACGGTAATCAGAATCCACATCGGATCACAAACAGAAGGGATTCAAACATGAAAGTGGCCTGGTTAAAACCAGACCATTCTCAGTTTGTAACTGAGTTATGGTCTGGCAAAGCTTCATAGACAAATCATTTTCAAACGGTCGTTACTCAAATGTCTCTGGGCGCAATTGGATAGACCTAAAACCAATCAGAGTGCTGAAGGAGATGACGTTTGCAGAGCGACGTTCATCTATTTGAATAAACGAGCAGACAATCTGGGGTGCGTTTCCCGTACAACGACGGAGTTTGCTGCTTCATTACCATAGTACGATGCATCGTTGGAGAAATGAACTAGCTAGTCACGACTGTTTCCCGAAACCCACTGTCGCAAAGTATCGTTCAACCACGTTGGTTTCGCACGTGGTTGAGTAATAACTGCTTTTAATGAAACTGTTTGAGATCCAATTAACGCTACATTTGTTTTATATAAATTACAGACATGTCATCTGAGGACTATTTCTAATTGAAGAGTTCAGATGCAAAAGCCTCTAAATGCCATTTGAAATTTTCTTCTAAAATGATCATTTTTATCAAGCTTATATATTCAAGTTCAGTAATTTCACTTAAATGACAATTAATAGGTAATCCTCATTGCAATTTAACTGAAATTACTGAACTTAAATATACAAGCTTGATAAAAATGATCATTCTAGAAGAAAATTTCAAATGGCACTTAGAGGCTTTTGCATCTGAACTCTTCAATTGTTCTCAGTTGTTTTGCTTTATTACCAGACTCAATATTTGGCTCGTTCTTACATAGTAGAGCACGTTCGCACATGCGCACTCTTCAAACACGTTACTTCAAGTCTTTTGAAAAACTAAAAGACGTAAATTACATTTGTATGTATTCTGAATAAAAGGCACCGGTTGTACTGAATGTCAGCTTGCTTATTTTGCTCAAGATAAGGATTTATTGCATCCAAATGTCATGCCATATAGAAACAATGCTTCTAACCACAGGTCGAGAGCTGTCGTTCAAACCACACAACTTTGCGATGCTGTTTGCGAATGTTCGTTTGAACGATGGTTTTGGGAAACATAGAGTCGTTGAACTATGCTGATAGCGATGGAACTTGCGATCATAGTTGGCTAACGATGCTTTTGGGAAACACACCCCTGATTAGCAACTTGCTCTACACTCTAAAAAATGCTGGGTTGTTTTAACCCAATTTTGGGTCAAATATGGACAAACCCGAAATGTTGGGTTAAAAATGTAATGTAAAAATTTAACCCAACGGCTGGGTTAGTCCATATTTGACCCAAAGTTGGGTTAAAACAACCCAGCATTTTTTAGAGTGTACGTTTATTTAAAATTAACAGCAAGACAACTATAAGTGAATGTGTTTTCCATTATATAAATCATACACAGTAAACAAAAACCTTACCAAAAAAAAAAAACTTTGCAAAGAACTTTGCAATTTAGACACGCAAAATGTGTGCCGGTATGATGAGACCTTACTGTCTATGAGTGAGACCGACGTACATGCTCGGGCAGATTCGGCTTGAAGTCATTCATCCTCTGACTTGGCGCCGTGCACACAGCACCGAACGCGTAATTTTTGCTGCACACCTTCGTGCTCGTGCGGACGCATTGAGTATAAACTAGGCTTTACACCGTGTCAGCGCTCGCTCTGATCGGTAAAGGTGCAGAGACCTCTCCCGAATCGTCTCCAGCAGTAGCAGCAGTCTCTGAAGCACCACTAACTCGGCCTCCGTTTCCCTCGTAAGCTGATATTAGTATTTAAACATTCTCTATGATAAAAAATGTTTGTGAAAAAAATATTTTAATAACATGGTTTTGGCGGTTATAGAGTTCTAATGACGGTGTTCAACTATAACCGTCATATCTGGGTTTTCCCAGGCTAATATGAAAGTGAGTTTTGAGGTAAATTATTTTAAAAGTCTTTAATGCTGACAGAATCATCCGGCGCTGCCGTCACCAGACTCAGGTAGACCCCACCTCTCTTCATAACCACTCCTCTAGCCTGAGCTGGCCCGATTTGGACCAAGGTATTTGGCGGGCCAGAAAACCCTGGCCTTTGGCCCCGAGGAAGCCCCGACGAGGCTCGATCAAGCCCCGGAAGTGACAGTGGAATTGCGACTGGCCCTGGCACGCACTAGCATGCCCGCTTTTGGCCCGACAGTGGAAACGTGGCTAATGTAATCTGGACTACATTTGTCATTTTACCACTATCATGTGACTTACCATACCATCGTACATTGTGTCACTTCACTGACATTCACAAATCCTTTCCCTCTGCCCCATTGGATAGTAAAGCTTCCATTTGATGTGTACTTTATATACTGTGAACTCTGACAATCAACTCTTTTCACATACTGTACTACTATCTAGTAGGAAAGTATATGCTTTCTGATACAGCCTGTCATGAAAAATTACTCCACGTCTAATAATCTTCATCAACAGCCATTCACTTGTTTAGACTTGTTTATGTGAGAGTTTTCAAACCTTGCTTTTTCTTATTTGCTTATCTTATGTCGGTTTATAAGTGCATAGCATTGTTGTCATTTGGTTATTCTTTTAGAGAAATGCATTATAATTACCATGGACATCTGTCCTGACAGAGGATTCTTCATTTTTATTTTGGATTGATGGCTTGTCATACGCAAGTTACGATCTCAGCAGCGTTTGACAGGTTTGTTATATCAACTCCCGTCCCACTGTGTTTGAACACACGCCTGGGGGAAAGTGTATGCATTCAGGCATGTGTATTGCAGAGAGCTTCAGACAGATTAATTAACTCAAAGAGACTCGTGGGATGCAGACCAGCCAACATAGAATGACAGCCCGGCTGTATGCTCAGTGGAGGCATGCAGTTAATGTGAAATATGCCAGTGTCAATAATAATAATGGTCAATTTCAGAGCCTCTGCTTTGAGTCTTCTTCAGATAATGCCCTGCTTGTCCATCAAAGGTAGTTTGATGCTTTCTGGATATATATTCTCTTTCTTTGTTCTGATTGTCTCTTGACATCATTAAGGCAGCATTTATGGACAATACCTTAAGAAACATTGCAAATGAGATCTATGTCTAGTTGTTTCTCCTATAGACAGTAATAGAAGTAAAGACTAACTTAAAAGTAAGTAAACTTAGGAATCTTTACTTAAGATAAAACATAATAAGTAAGAACAGTTCTCTGTTACGGACATGGCAGTTCTGAAAGTGGTATTTATACGACTAAAGAAACACCTATAAAATTAAATTATACCGCAAATGGTTATGGATTATTTATAGCATGCGATTATTTAACATGCGCTCATGCATGCCATCTCACTCAATGGCTTTCAAATGGCTTGAGGAAAGTATTTCAATGACATGAGGAAAGTGTAGTTTTACTTGACAACGTTTATTATAGTATATATAATAAGGTTATATAATCTGTCATGCTATACATTTACTCAACTCAACTTTATTTATTTATAGAGCACTTTGAGTTGAGTTGAGAGTTGAGTTGAGTACATTTATCATTTAAATTTCATGATAAAATTTAAAGAATTTGAATGCTGAGACCTTGTTGATTTTTGCTCTCTCTCTCTCTCTCTCTCTCTCTCTCTCATATATATATATATATATATATATATATATATATATATATATATATATATATATATGAAGAGTTCAGATGCAAAAGCCTCTAAATGCCATTTGAAATTTTCTTCTTTAATGATGATTTTTATCAAGCTTGTATATTTAAGTTCAGTAATTTCACTTAAATAACAATTAATAGGTAATTATCATTGCCATTTAAGTGAAATCACTGAACTTAAATATACAAGCTTGATAAAAATCATCATTAAAGAAGAAAATTTCAAATGGCATTTAGAGGCTTTTGCATCTGAACTCTTCATATATATATATATATATATATCTCTGTGTGTGTGTGTGTGTGCGTGTGTGTGTGTGTGCCTGTATGGAATTGAAAAACATTTAAAAATTTTAAATGTCCTTATTTTAAGAAAGTATTGATTAGTGAGTTCAGCTTGCCTTATGGTAAAAAAAGTAATACAATTTAGCTTCAACCCTCTTGAGTGGATTGTATGCGTCGGACAATATCACCATATTGTCTCATTTTCATCAGAGATACAGGCAAGAATTTTCGTTTTGAGGTCACTGTAGGGTTGCTGTTGGTGAACTAATGTAATCCCTGGTGCCACTTCCTGATGTATCATTTAATTAAGCCCATCAAACACGAGGACAAATATGAAACCTTATTATAATGAACAGACCCTATGGATCAATGAGCATCAGTCACAATCTTAGTATAGTGATTTCATCTTCTGCTTATCAAGCCTGTGTATCTCATTCATCAAAGCACCCTTTTCATTTCTGCCCATTGATTTAGTAACAAATTCGCAGATGAGCTTCTGTTCTAGAATTCCAAATAACAGCAGGCCATTGCTTTGGCCCCACACTCGCAGTCAGAGCTGATCCAGAGTCGCGGCACGCGGTCATATCATCTCCATAATTGGCTCATTGTTTTCACTCGTTGTGGTCTTTAGTCTTAGTCTGATGCCGAGTCACAGCGGAACATACCATCCTCAGTCTCTGGGTCAGCTGCTGCGCTTGGCCTTTAAAGCTAGTCCTGCAGGGCGTCCAAATGTCAGCATACATGCAGACCTTTCCTCCGTGTGTTGTGTATGTGTGTGTTTGTTTGTTTGTGCATGTGTGATGAGGATCAATGCAGCTTGCACAATCTTTACCATATGCGTGGCTCTTCCTGAAACATCAATCACTGTGTGCCATACTAAAAGCCCCGTTATATTCTCGTCAAAGTTTTTTTTTTTTTTTTTTTTTTTTTTTTGCCGTGTTGTGTTCTTTTAAATATGTATTTTGAGTGAAAATACAGTTGATTACCTCTATGAATGCATCATTGATGGCTAAGTAAAGTGAACGGATGTAATTTTCCTAAAGCAAATGTTAAGAAATTATGAAGATGTGCTCATTATAGATGAACAATAATTCATGTAATAAAAAAATAAAAAAAACAGAAATCAAATTTACAAAATATCTTCATGGAACATATCCTAATGATTCCAATGCCGATAATTTTGACCCATACAATGTATTATACAATGTATGGGTCTATTGTTATTGGCTATTGCCACAAATATACCCGTGCGACTTGAGTGCTATATATAGGGCTGTCAAATGATTAATCATGATTAATCGCATCCAAAATAAAAGTTTTTGTTTACATGAAATATGTGGGTGCTCTGTGTAACATTATTTTATATATATAAATACACATGCTTGTATACATTTAATAAATATTTTCATGTATATACTGTATATAGATTTATATATAATTTATATTATATATGAGCCCGTTCACATCCCAAAGCGCCATATAGGACGCTTTTGCAAAAGCGTAAATATCCAACGCACATGGCACCCTTTAACGTGAAATGAGACGCAGATATATTTGGGCAGAAGGCGCCCCCTAGTGGTCTAACCCTTACCCAACACCATACCTAAACTTAACCATTAACCGAAGCGTCTCATTAGACGTTAAAGGGTGCCATGTGCGTTGGATATTTACGCTTTTGCAAAAGCGTCCTATATGGCGCTTTGGGATGAGAACGCGTTGTATATATAAATATGAATATGTTATATATAAATATTTTTTTCTTAAATATTTATGCATGTGTGTGTATTTATATACATGCAAAATAATTATACAACGGTGCAACAACTGTCCTTATAATGCAGTATAGGTGTTAATGTGTTTTTATAAATACATTTATAGAATAGTAATAGGCCTAAATATAAAGAAGTCTAAATGAGTCTATAATTCATTATAAGCATGGGCTTCATAGAAAGTGTTACCAAAATAAGTTTGAAATACCTTTGCAGCAGTGTATTGTTAGTGAATCCCAAAGCAATTAGATGGAAATGGAAATATGCCTGCATGCTTTTCTCTCAATTTTAAATAAAACGAGAAAACAGAAGTTAAGAAAGCAACATCGTTTACATGAGCTCTGCAATTTAACATTATCCAGTCGAGTCTTGTCACGTCATATTTATTTATATAGCACTTAATACAATAGATTACTTTAAATAACCTTAACATGAAAAACAGTGTCAGTGTCACATTCGATTAGACTGAGAATTTCTACTATAAAGCAGCTCTACGGTGTGTTCACGTTTTCTTTTGTCGGACTTAGACAGACTGAACAGACAACATGACATCATGACTTTTGCGTAAACATATACGCCACTTTCGAGTCAGGTGGCGTGTCATCTCTACGCATTTTGAGCTATCCGCGTGTATCCGCGTGTATGCGTATATGTCTACGCCATTAACGTCCGCGTCATTCCGCGTGTCTGAACACGCAGTCAAATCTCCAGTCATAAATGCCATTAACCCCAGTGACGGTTAGGTTTAGGGACGGGGTTTAGGTAAGTCATATATTTATATAACGTTAAGTCAATGGCGTTCATAAACACGCTGAAAGGCGATTATGCGTCTTGATAGCACGCCAAAAATGGAAATACGAATTGGCGTGTCATACACACGCTACTTCATGAGATCAGTCTGGAACAGAAGAAATGAACCGGAGAAGACTTCCACATCGAAGGCAAAGCCCCAGAGCACAGGCATTGGCATTATGGCATTGGCATGGATCAACGGTAGTTTAAAGGTGTTTACCAGCTGGAGTAAACTTTTCTACATAGTTCACTTTGCCAAGCTGTTTCAAAACTCCTGAAATGGACTCCAAACAATCTTTGTTTGGGCCTTATTTTGTTCAAAAGACGCCATGACAGTTCATTTTTCGATTTCGCTTGAAGTGTATTGGGACCTTAAAGATGCACAAAGAGCTGCTTCTGTTGTACTGTATACACAGACAGGCCTGACTGTTTTGTGACTGCTGTGAACAGCTAATCAAGTCTGTGGTGAGCTTAAGGCTCTCTCTTTCTACTGTAGTTTTTTTCAAACACTTGCTGACTTTGAGCAGCGGCACTCCTCACTGATCGGCTGATCATTAATTCTTTTTTTTATGTCATCTTTTTTTGATGCGGTAGCAGTTTTTCTGTTGCAGCGGTGCCCTGTTGGCTTGAGATTTCAACAGCATCAGCACGCACGCACACACACACACCTTCAGATGCTGCTTATATATTATTCAACCCCACAATCCTGTGTATTCTGCCAATTCAAGTTATAGTGACTGGATAATATGCTGTTACTTTCTAAATGGACTCTACCTGTAGTAAAGAAAAAAAAAATCACCATTGAGATCTCTTTATTACGTCAATAGCTCCCTCAGGACAGCAACAAGATCAAATGGAGAACAAATCGAGACTTTGTCTTTCTCTCGAAAAAAAATAAAAAATAACAGAGTATCATTTGTGTCCATATAGAGTTTCAGAGACATCTTAAATTATGTCTGAGTTTGTCCTTTTTCAAGTTTGTATCCAGAAGTCAGAGATCTTAATAGATCTCAATATAAAGAGTTCAGATGCAAAAGCCTCTAAATGCCATTTGAAATTTTCTTCTAAAATGATCATTTTTATCAAGCTTATATATTCAAGTTCAGTAATTTCACTTAAATGACAATTAATAGGTAATCCTCATTGCAATTTAACTGAAATTACTGAACTTAAATATACAAGCTTGATAAAAATGATCATTCTGGAAGAAAATTTCAAATGGCACTTAGAGGCTTTTGCATCTGAACTCTTCATATATTTCTCCCAAGAGCAAATGATCAGAGTAGAGATTGTCAGAGATCCTTCCCTTGTGAAAAAAAACAGGAAAAAAATAAGTACAGTTTATTATATAATTTAAAGGAATATAGCCATTAAGTGTGAACTGATTGTAATGTTTGTGTACACTTAACTTCATGTTATTTATAATGAAATGAAAATGTATTATATTTTAATTTTATAGTAAAAGCAAATCGTTGAACTTAAGAATGGGAGTTAAATAGCGGGATTTTATATATAAATTCATAATTTTAAATATTTGTAATGTGCACTTTCAAATGTACTGACAATCAGTTAAATAATATGTGTGTGTGTGTTTCTTAAACTTCCTTAATAGTCCATGCTTCATCCATGCATATTTTAATTACACATCAGCATTAATTAATTTGCTGTTTATTACATTTAAAATATATTAAAAACTTTAAATGTATAATCAAATTACACACATTAAAATTATAATCAAATAAAAGTGTACTCCAGTGTGTTAAGATGTGTACTCTTTAAACCTAAGCACCCTTTTATTTCATCAGTATGGTTTCTCAGGGGTGTAGCCATCATTTCAAAAGTGAGGGGAACAGAATTTCAAGTGTAATACCATTTTTTTCTTCAGACTTTTGTTGACAGATTTTTGCTTAATTGGCTTAATATGCTATTTATTTTTAAAGCAATAAAAACAGAAAGAAAGAAAGTTGTCCAGTGGTAAAATCCTGATCATGTATTTTAATAAGGTAATAAAAAGTGTATTTTTCGTAGATCATCAAATAGTCTACCCACATTTTTTTGTAGGTGGATCTAGGTACCTCTAGGAGGGTCTGGGGGAATCCCCCTCTGTAAGAAAAATGTGTACATTTTAAAGATAAATTCATTAATGTGGTGCACTTTGAGTCCCCAAAATCCGCTGTTAAAGGAGAACTCCGGCGCAAAATGAACCTTTGGTCTAATTACACATTGGTACATAGTCAACCGTTCTCTGAGATCTGTTTTCATGATTATCGAATGTAAAGAGTTGTATCTCTAAAAGCTTATAATGCTAGTATATGGGGCATAGAGTAATGAAAATAAAAATCGCTAGTTAATACCACTAACAAGGCTCAAAATAGCCCAACACTAACATGGTAGAATAATCAGTGTCCCTGCATGCAAAACAAAGCATTGAGAACTTTGTAAGTGTACAGACCGTTTAATAAGGAGATATTTTATAAAGACAGTCAACTTCGAGAATACAGGCAGGAGCCATCTTAGGAAAACAGTCTCGAGCAGTCGAACCACGAACGCCGAGCCAAGTTCTGGCTCGTTCACATCTCACCAGCGCACTTGGCTCGGCGTTCCTGGTTCAACTGCTCGAGATTGTTTTACTACTCGCCGAAGTTCTCCTTTAAAATAAACAACTGAATAAATAATCAAATAAAAAACTACACAAACATATGATATTCTCTGATTTAGATGTCTGATCATCACATTACAATTATTCAAATTATCAGTGTTCATGATGATAATATGGTTAAATATCACGATAAGCATGATAATATGGTAAAATATCACACTGAAGCTGATTTAAAAATAACATTTACTAAAAATAAAAATTATTCTTTTGGCAAAATGACATTTTCTTACTAACCTTTACACACCCGCGGAAACCTCAGCGAGTTTACATTGTACAAAGAGTGGGGGGGATTGTGCCACATAATCTACACCCATATGGTATCTTTAAATATTTCTTTTTTAAAATTTACTTTTAAAAAACTTTTGAAAAGTTTACTTTAAAAAAAAAATACAGTGAGGGGCTGCAAAATAAAAAGTACATTCAATAATCATTCAGCTATTATAGAAGTGGTCCATATGATTCATGCTAACCCAAGTGTTTTAAAGCAATACAAAAACATCTATAAAGGAACAGACACAAAAAAATACATTGTCAACTTTCAAATTGTCTTTCACGATTTTGCACATTCAAACCTGACCACAAGAACCAATGATGTCAAATGTGTAAAGTTAGAGACTTAAAAAAAAAAGGCAAATAAAACCAATGACACAACGACTAAAATAAGAAATTTTATATTTAGTTGGATCCTGTGACAGTACTTCTGCATGCATGTCTTTGTGCAGGATTGTATTAGAGATAGGAAGGAAGGGTAGCGACAATTCCTTTCAGCTCGGATGCCTGTGTATGAGAGGAATTGAATTCATGGAGTATTTGTGTGTGAATGAATGTTTTGTATGAGAGAGGGTGGAAATGGATGGGCTCGTGTAGTGCTGGCCTTCTGTGCCAAATCTTAGTTATGATTGTGTCTGCGCATATTGCGGTGTAAATTTTCCGATAGGTGAGGTGTGAGCAATCCAGGCACTATCTGTCCAGTGATTTCTTGCTGAGAATTCTCGGATGTACTCTGCTGGTGTCTGTTTCATACCGGCTGCTGGGTTTAGTACAAACAATTGTGGTTGAAATCTGAATGATCTGATAGTCTGAAATGTTTGCCCTACCATTTCTGAAGCTATAGTGCTATGAAAAATGTGAAAGCAAAATGTATATATAACTGTTTCCTGCTTTCAAGTTCTGACCATCCACCTTGTCCATTCTCCACAGCACAAACAAGCATTGTTCTTTACAACGTTCAATTATGATTAAGCTGTTCAACACAACAGGGTGAGAATGCAGCTTATGTGGTCTTGTAAAGGTGTAAGTGATGTTCTTACAGGTAAAAAAAAAAAAAGGGTAACACTTTGTAATAACTGCACGCTATTAATCATTAGTTAAGTATGAGTAAACAGTTAATTCATCATTTATAAAACATTAATCGACATTGATAAGCAGTTTATAAACACAGCTATAAATGTTTTTTTCTTGATTTATAAGCATATCTATGATGCGTTTAATAATTGTATTTTCATACTTTGTTACTGATCAGTTAATAATTTCTAAATGAAGTGTAGCAATATTTACAAACCAGTTGTTTAACACCGTGTCCTAACTACACGCGGCGTGACAGTATCTTTTCCATGTTAATCAGAGTTTTTGTCCTAACCAGACGCGAAGACACGCGACGTTTCTAATTTAGAAACGGTTCCTATTTCTGCAAGAATGAAGAAATTACACTGGTTATGAGTACACATTATTTATTTTTAGTTAAAAATAGGTCACTGTGCCACAAGATAACGGATAATTTACCTCAGATTTTGAAAGCAGATAATATAGTGTTCAAAATGAATTCTATGCAAACATATACTTACTGTAGCCTACTTCATCACAAAATTAGTCAATGAGTATGTTTTGTTAATGTTTTGATTTTTAATAATGTTATTTCTTGATTTGATTATGTCCTTACCCATTTCCAATGCGAGTGCGGGCCAGCAGTGTGCTTTCACGCACACGCTGTTCTGCATGGCTGTGATTTTTGAGTGTGGCGTCTCACAGTCGCGTCTAGTGTGGACAGACACACTTGCTGTCGCTGGAATTTTATCGCGTCGCGTGTAGTTAGGACACGGTGTAAGAGTTGTCAGTCATTCATAAGATCCCTTAGAAAGTGTAAGTAAATGTAGTAAATAAAGGTAGTTATAAAGCATTTAGTAGTGGGTCAGTTAACTATTTTTGCTTATCTGTGAGCAGGGCCTGAAATTAACACCCGACCACCTGCCAAATGCGGGGTGAATTTTGCTATTGGCGGGTAACACTGTCAATCTACCTGCCACATTGGCAGGTAGCCAATGAGAATTGTGAGTGATTCATTAGGATTTTTACATTTCAACGAAGTCCGCTATTGCGTTTGACTTTAGCTAAAATGTGGCGGCACATTACTGGGGTAAAGAGGCCAGCTGAAACAAAACGGCCAACAAAAAGATGAGGATGAGAAAAAGAAAAGTAAAGAAGACATTTTAATACAAAAGTGAACAATCGGCGGCAATGGCAAGGTTCGTGAGCGGCTGATTTATGACAGCGACTGTTGTTTCGTAACGTTCATGCGATCAGAAAGAAGATGAGGCTCTTTTTCTGACTACGTGTGCGAGTATTAAACTGTTGGTGAGATGGGATGAGATAATGTAACGCGTCGCTGTTGTAGTTTAAAGTACAATGACAGTTGCACAGATGTGTGTGCGTGTGCAACTGTGCATGTTGGGAGTTGGAAACCGGAGAGAAAATGTCCGGTACCCGGTAATTTTATCAGTAATAACAGTATCAATTTAGTTCATATTTAACCGTTCCTGAACGCTGTAACTAAAAGCTGTTAAGAGTAAGACCTACGTGACTAAATCCGCCATCAACACAGCCGCGTGTGATTTGTTTACGAGCTGCGGTAGGTATCTGTTGAGTATACTATATTATAGCCTATACTATGTTGTGTGTGTGTGTCTGTCAAAATCAAGGAATAAAAAGATTTTTTTTTTTTTAAAAATGTATGTTATTAGAGTTATTATTACTTGACAGCACTTAAATGTGTATTCTTGCAAGTTAAAGAACAATATTGTGAAATTCCTTTTTTTTTTTTTTTAACGTTTATGAGGCAAAAAAAAAAAAAAAGGCTGGTAAAAAGTCTCTTTGGCAGGTGAATTTTTAAATCCACCTGCCACAGTGGCCGGTGGCCGAAAAAATTAACTTCAGGCCCTTTCTGTGAGGACTATTCATTCCTTGTAAAGCATTTATAAAGGCGATTTAAAGACTCGTCAATCTTCTAAACAGTAAAATGTAACAAACACAACACAGTGATACAGAACATAGAAATATTTAACAGCCTTTAAATCTCCTTTATAAATGCTTTACAAGGCATGAATAGTCCTCACTTTAGATGAGCTCACGAACATAGTTAACTGACCACTACTAAATGCTCTATAATAACTACCCAAATTAACCCTTAGTTACAGCATTAATACATGTTAATAAAGCATTTATTAACACATTAAGTAACCATCACTATATGTCTGAATAATAAGATGTATGAATGTACGTTTAAATAGTTTATTAATCATTTACTTACACGCTCTAAGTAATCTTACGAACCACTGACAACTCTCGAATAACTGGTTCATAAAAATGCAATTCTTCATTTAGAAATGATAAATTGATCATTAATAAAGGATGAAAATACAATTATTAAACAAATTATAGATATAGCTTTTAAATCAAGAAGAAAGCATTTATAGCCGTATTTATAAACTGCTTATTAATGTCTTATAATGCTTTATGAATGATGAATTAACTGCTTACTCATACTTAACTCATGATTATTAGCATGTAGTTATTATAAAGTGTTACCAAATAAGGTATTTGCAAGAGATAACTAAAGTAACGGAAATGTATTGAGAAATATGCTCAGTGACAGCATCACATGGACAGAATATGCAGCTTAAGAACCACTTTCTCGCAATAAATACCTTGTTGGAGATTATTCAGATGGTATTTTTTTTCTCAATCATATGCCTACTCAATTTATTGGCATGGTCAATACTTTTGGTTGATAATAGAGGAGTTAGTTCTGTGATCTAAAAAAATATCCTATTTATGATGTCGTTATTTTCTTTCCAGAGATGTGGATACGGATGGTATTTAAATTATCACACAAACTTGAGAAAAACGAAGGCAATCACAAATTAGCCCCTGCATATGTTGTTACATTCCACTGTTTTTTCTTTCTTCAATATATATATATATATATATATATATATTTCAAGTTCTGACCATCCACCTTGTCCATTCTCCACAGCACAGCTGACTTCCTGGCTGTCAGTTCTACAGCCATGGTTTGCTAATGCCTGGTTCATCTACCCTCTTGGTACCCCCTTTTAGATTGTGATCAGTTAACTCTCTTTGGTTGGTTTAGCTCTTCCTGACAAATATAATATTGGCCATTCTGACATTCCCAATGGCCCTTATGGGTCCAGAGCCTTAAGCACTATAACTCTAAGCACTAAGATCTGCAGCTGGGTCAACCACTCTCACATCGATTGATACTGTGTGCTCCAGTAATCTGCTAGATTGCCGTGTTTACTGGAATTAACCTGTTGCAGACTGCACTGTAGAAGCACACTGAGAATAAGACTATTTTTCATAGAGAGATGATTTTTGCCAGCTCTCTCTCTCTCTCTCTCTCTCACACACACAGAGACATTCCACATATATATAATGATTTTATACTGCATGAACTGTACAGTTCTTTATAGGCTTGTTTGACCAAACAAGTCCCCACAAGGTCAACGTTTGTTGTGTTTCCATGTTGTAAGGGGTCTTTTCATAGACATATGTCAGCATGTTCTCATCCTTTAGCGTCATATAGAACGCTATATGACAAAACGCTATACTGCACACATGGCACCCTTTATTGTTAATATAACACGCAAACCCAAGGCGTCATAAATCCTTTAGTGTAATATGAGACTACCCAACCGTACCCCACACCTAAACCTACCCATCACAGTGCGTGTTATTTTAACGATAACGGGTGCTAAGTGCGTAGTATAGCGCCGTTTTGTCATATTACAGGTTTTGAGACCATATTAAAGCTGGGTTCAAGCCCTTTCCAAATCTGTTTTTATTTCTTTTACCATTTGTATGTAACAAAAGTTATGGTTATCTGAAGTCGGCTGATCGCTATGATTTTCAGAAATGGAATTTTGAGAAAAACAGGTTTAATTAACAGTCATGTCCTGCTAGCGGGAAGACTGGCGCTCCCTTTTTTTTCATATCACATATTTTTGTAATCATTAGGTATCATTCGAAAGCTTACGAAGTCAAAATTCAAACTGTGAAAACCGTTTTGAAATTGGAAGATTGAGAGGTGAGCAAGGTCTTTTAAATTAGCATCTTCAAACTCTGTTGTTCTCTTGTCTCCGCATCACACCACACGATAACGCTGGATAGAAATAAATAAATAAAAACTTGCGTGCTGTTGTAGTTCACCCAGGACTGGACTTTATTCTTTTATGTGGTTTATTTTGATAGGTGAACTGTCTTTGTAGTGTTAAGAGAAGGAGAGCTAAACAGGAGATATTGTTTTTTTGCCCCTCCGCTCCACACAGTCTTTTGAGCTGGCTATTATAAATCGCTATTTTTCTACACTAAACTAGTGAATTTTCCCAAGATATATTCAGAGATGATAAACAAGATGTTATAGAATAATAATTTAATAATAATAAAAAAAAACATTTTGACAAAAAAACTGACATTCAATCTATATTTAGACCTTACTGAAAACGTACCAGCGCGACATCCGACGGGTTTTCCCAGATCACCTCACATATGATTTTTGAACACACTGCATATTCTATCCCCTTAAAGTAAACCGTACCCATCACAGAAAACCTTCTGCATTTTCAAAATTTTTTAAAAACATCACTTAGTATTATTTATAAGCTGTTATAAATTAAGCCATATTTGGGGCTATTTTGTCTCCATAATGTAGAGTTTACTAGGCCACACACACACAAAAAAGGCAATAATCTTTTTATCACTTTGGAAAGATTTTAGTTTTTGGGTGCTTTCTAAGGTCTACTGCTATTTTTGGAAATCAGAACTGCAGTGTGCTGAAACCCACTAAGAACACCTCAGCAAACACTCCCAAAGATTTGGAGATTTCCACGGTAATATATTTTCTTCAGTTAATGTAAAAATGTAGTTTACTCTTGATATTTGAAGCAGAACTCATAACGAAAGAATAAAGCAGAAATAAACGTCCATTGCATCATCCCTAATACCATTAGCATGACCCAAGACTAAAATGCACTAGCATCAGCATTCGAGAGAATGACTCCATTAGTCCTAGCAGAACCTAGAATAAAAGGCACACACCGAAAAACGAAATGTTAGCAAAGCAAAACTGCAGTTGCATTCAAAAATGAGCCTTAATGACGGTGGAGTCCTTACAGAATGCGTTACAATCTCTCACGCCTCCTAATCATTGCTTAGACAGTCCAATTTTCCTGTATAGTGGCATCATTTGCTTCACAGAGGCTCCTTATCTGCCCAGTTGCAGCGTGGAGGTGAGAATGGAGGGATTGCTGTGACATTTAGGCAAAGAGCAGCCTTTACAGCAGGGAGCTTTTGAATAAAGACATATATAATAAGTATAGGTCATATAACCGTACACTCACGATGTGTGTGTCCTCATAAATAAATTAGTGTGTGTGTAATTAAAGAGTTATGGGATATGTCGGATGACTTTTAGATACAATGGCTGTGATCTTCGCCTTGATGCATCACCTGAGAAGAATCCAGCAGAAAACTGAGAACGGAAAAGTGAATATTAAAATACAATTTATGTTTTATATGCTACAGATGCATTTGCATTTACATCACAACATTATAATGTAGAAAAACGGAGAGGAGGGACCTCTGGGTTACCATAAGGTCAATGGGTTTACTGATCAATATTCAGATTTTTGCTAATCTAGTGCACAGTTTTAGATAAAATGGATCTGAAATGTAAGCAGTTTTACAGAAAAAAAATCTATCACTTTGCTCTAAGTGGTTTTCAATAAGTGCACTTTGCTCTACATTGCACAAGCTTTATTTAGTAAACAGATCATTTTTCACATACAACATTATCTTTACATGCACATAATAGCACAACCTATTACCAACCCTTTACATTAGCACTACAGTATGTTACAGACAGGTTTTAATATTCACCTTTAATAGGTAACATACAAAATCATAATAAAGATCAATTTAATGTCAGCATGAAACGGATGTTGCGATAGTCTTTTGTTCCCTATGGCGTATATCCGAGTAACATGGTTTCTTGAACAAGAAAAAAATGAAGGGTGGGACCAACCCGATCTCACTGGAATTCGTACGAATTTTACGAGGTGGCTAATTCGTAACAATTTGTACGACCTCACTCGTACGAATTGGTACGATTTAGCTAAATCGTACATATTTTACGAATTAGCCAATTCGTATGAATTCGTACGAATTACCTACCTCTGACCCCGCCCCTAAACATAACCGTCACGTGGGTTTAGACAAATCGTACAAATTTGTACGAGTGAGGTCGTATGAATTAGTACGAATTAGCCACTTTTGAATCACTCGTACGAATTCGTACGAATTGGTCGTGAGATAGGGTAGGTGGGACTTGTTTTTGTCCAATCTTGAATTCATCTTTGGCTAAGCCCCCCTTAGTTACTGTTGCTACGACCGTCGAACTTCATCTGGGCTCTGGTTTGGTATCAACATGGCTTATGCTGTGACAGCTCTTCCTGCTGAAATGTTATCAAACTTTTATAAAGCAGCAAATAAAGTGTCCGATAGAAGTAGGCAAAATGGGCTGCAATATGCGTTCGAAGGCTATATTCAAGACATACAGGTGAAACGCAAGAAACAACAAGGCATCCAAATAGAAGCAAAAGCATAACGTTACAGGTCACAATCAAAAAATGAACCACCGCATATCCTACTAATCGAGACGGAGGCTGGGACTAACAATATCAGGGAGAAACACTGTTCATGCAAAGCGGGGTAAGCCTATCTATTCACTTCTTTAATCGTTATTACAAAGCAAACAGACTACACCAGTATAACGTTGTATTTATTAGCAGCGTGTGCTAGAGTATCAACAACCGGTATGAGAACCGAAATCATAACCTAAAAAAATATAAAACGGTCTAAATAGTATAACTTCACAGTAAGGTTCGAAGCAAAAAATAAGTGCTTGTTGATCTTTGAAGGGTTTAGCTGACTGAGGATGTCCACACAGTTTAACGACACTTGTCAGGATTTGACTTCGGTTTTGAGAAGGGAAAAAATGGACACCCCCTCCAACCTCTCTAGGAAACGCGTATATGTGTTACAAATGCCCCAGGCACAACATTTAACCATATTTTTGATAAAACTACGACGGTAATAGCCTGCCGAGACCAAAAATATGAGACTCCTGTGTTCAGGGGCGGCGCCAGAAAATTTTTAACGCAGGTGCTGAGGGGGTGCTAGATCATTTACAGGGGGAGCTGCGCAATTATATATATATATTAGTGTTGCACGGTGCACCGATAAGCCTACTTCAAAAGTATCACGATACTCGGAAATTAAAAACCTAACGATACCTAAATTTGTCACAATTGATACTTTTATGAATAACCGCATTCCAGATTTGTAAGAGACGTATTGGTGCGTGCAACGCACGCTTCCAGTCCCTCCCTGTGGTCTGTGTTTCTCCTCACGGCACGCACGCAGCAAAGAAGCGGCAGCTTCATGAGACATGCGCAAGCACAAGTGATACTGTGGCCTCCGGTCAGTAGCGGAGTGGCAATCCAGGGACTTTTCCCGGTGAGCCGCGAGTTTTTCGAGGCCTGCGAGGGCCGGTCTGATATTTATACATTGCTAGTTCTGAGCAACACTATCCGGCGTCCTGTACACATGCAATCGCTACGGCGATAGATTGAAGCGCGTCAGCGCGAGCCGCAAAAGACAACTTTCCCCCAACTTTCATAGATAGCATAAATAATTTGCAAGCTGCTAAAATAAAGCATACAAAAAAAAATCATCTAAAATGATCTATAGGCTATATGATTATAATCAGAGCATGTGCATGTTTGTCAGTGATTTATATTATATTATATTAGGTTATTGCAGCATTTAAAGAGCACAGTTTGAAACGCCTTGTAACTTTTGCCATTTCTGCATCTGAGGCAAACGCATTAACGGATTCCTTGTCAGACTCCGTACAGTTAAAATCCGATTCTGAAACGTTGTCAACCTCGGGCTGAGGTAAATTTAAAAAAAAAACTACATTGCAATTTACGTGACCTGACGTCGGACGTCGCATAGCCTATGTGTAATGAGTAAAATGTTTGTTTTAAATTATTTTATTATTAATTAGAATATACGAAAACAATGATTTTTATTAGTAAACTGTTTTCTATACAGCCAAAATATAATTGCTTCCAGATATTACTTTTGGGGTTGGGGGTGCTATTGGGGTGCTTTGGTCTTTCTTGGGGGTGCTGAAGCACCTGCTAGCCCCTCCCTAGCGCCGCCTATGCCTGTGTTGAAAGTCAATGGAACGCTGTGAAAAAGTGTCGGACCCTGTGGGAGCTCGTTCTTGGCTGCGCTGTGATTGGTCAGTCTACATTCTAGGGCGTGGCTTAGCCAAAGGCGAATTGACTGGACAAATGTTGTTTGCTATTGCTGTGATCTCATCTGAGTGGCAGGTTGTCCTGCTCTCGTGCCAGTAAACACATCCTCAATATTGCGTGTCTAAAATAGGTCCTATGCTTAAGTCTGGTATTCGCTGTGTTGGAATTTTCACATTTATGCTTAACCTACTCTATGTGGCTGTCTTGTTCTGCATAGCTCACATCAAAATCATTGACCTAACCAGATGGTTGCTTTGAATTTGATCTGCACCAGTCCTGAGGATTCCATGTCTTAGCACAGATATCAGGATTCATTAAATATCCTCTGCTCAATCTCATGCTTTTGGGAGAAATTATAGCATCTTCTGCCAGCGAGGGTTATGATCACTCACTGAAGATCAGAAAGTGGGCATGTTTTTTTTTGGTGTAGATCCCCCAGACTGTGTGTTCATCTGACTCACCCTGTTTGAAGTGTATCTAAATCATTTCACCACCAATACAGGAGCAGATATGAGGCAAACACCACTGGATGGTATCTGATTGGAAGAGTTAAAGTTAAATCAGAAGTTAGAAGTTAAATCAATTATTTTATTTAACAACAAACAAATAAAATAAACATATTTCCATACCACCTGAACTTAAAAATACAAGCTTGATAAAAATGGTCATTTTAGAAGAAAATTTCAAATGGCATTTAGAGGTTTTTGCATCTGAACTCTCAACGCATTCTCATCCTTTAACGTCATATAGAGCGCTATATGACAAAACGGCGCTATACTACGCTAAAGGCACCCGTTATCGTTAATATAACACGTGCTGTGAGGGCTAAGTTTAGGTGTGGGGTAGGGTGTACGTGTCATATTCACGCTAAAGGATTTATAACGTCTTGGGTTCGCGTGTTATATTAACGATAACGGGTGCCATGTGCGTAGTATAGCGCCGTTTTGTCATATAGCGCTCTATATGACGTTAAAGGATGAGAACGGGCTGGAACTCTTCATATGGAAATGTATTTACAAAAATATACGTATAATGTACCTCAATTTCTCACATAGGCCGCATGACTCAAGTTTAATGGTGTTGCAGAGAGTGTTTTGAATGTGTTAAGTAAAATGAACTAATATCCTGTGCTGAGGGAATAGGGAATAGAAACACTGCGCAGAGACCCTGTGAATCGGAGCACAGCAAAGGTCTTTAGGATAAAATGAAAATTACAGGCAGGACTGTTTAATTAGGGTTGGAGATGAACTCTGCAGGACAGTGACTCTCCAGGACCAGAGCTGGCCACCCCGGTTATATTTAAATACTTTAAATATATTATTATTATTTAATTTAGAGGAAAGTGATAATGAACGAGAGGGTGGTGGTCATTCATCCCTGCTTAAACTGTCAGTGCTACATATCCAGCTGTAGCCATGTTTCCATCGACACGTTTTTATCCGAATTAAGTGATATCGAATGAAAAATGCCTTATGGAAACAGTAAAATTCGATGAAATTTCATGAAAATCGACTCAAATGAAATACGTTCGGTCTCATCGGATTTTCTCTTGATCGATATACGGCTAATGCGATAAAAGCTGATGGAAACGTTATTTGCCGAATAAATAATGAATTGCGATTAAGTTTTGTGCCCTTTCATGGTTGCAACACGTCAGAAGACGAGTTCATTTCCGGCCAGTCTGTTTGCGCACACATTGCGGATGTCAACAAAGACAGATGTCAGTGGACAAAGCAAAAAGATGCTTCAACCAAAGGGTTTCCGTGAACCACGATCTCCCAGAACTGATGGAGCGCTGTCATTCCCAAACCACAGTCACCTCCGCTGTCGTCGGGCATACGTGCATCGTCATCATCATAGCAATGTTTATAGCGTCACTGTTTTCTTAGGTTAGTTTTGCTTGTTTTTACGTGGCTTGGTTGAATTGTAATGTAGAATGTGGTCTGTTATTTCTAGTTAACAGACTGCGGCGCTGCTAGTATCGTTGCCATGGACGCAGTTTAGAGACGAAACAGACTATTTTCTTTAGCAGAAGCAATACTCGTTTTTAAATCAATAAACTCGTTTTTAAGTCAATATTTTGTGTCAAATTATTTATTTATTTGGTTGATTTATATGTAGGCTAATAAGCAGGATAATATATAGCGAGGCGGTTGTTATAGCGAATACAACCAACAACCGCCTCGCATACATTATCCCATTCATATGTCGCTATCAGCTGGCACATAAGCATTATTAGACTTCAACTTGTGAAATATTGATCATTTTTGGTAGCTGGCGCGATCCGTTTTGTCTAACAAAACTTTGTTCGCAAAAGTTTGCTTGAATGTTGTTCGATTCAGTGCGAAAATAAATGGAAACACCTTAAAATGTCTCAAATCAATTCGATATACCAATCTGATCGCAAAACAGCATGTGACGTCATTACGTACAGGTTTTTATTCGCTTTAAAGCCGTTGGATGGAAACACACTTTCACCAGCTTTATCCGCATGAGTTTTTTAACCGAATTTCAGATAATTCGATTGACAAGTGGATGGAAACATGGCTTGTGTCACAACCCTCCGTGCTATCCCCCTCATCCCATTTTGAAACCAACTTGTTATTATGATTTTCCTCTGTATAATCTGGAAAACCCCAAAATAATGAAGAATACGAATTTGGAAATGTTTATGATATTGCTTTGCAGAAATGCTGCATGGGGAGAAATTTGTATCCTCCTTATTCTCCAAGTGTCTCCTCAGATGACACTAAGGTTTCTTATGAAATCAAAACCAAAAGCAATGTCTGTTATTGGTCTCTACCCAATAGACTCTGCAATTGCTACAATCATGGTCCAGTTGGGAAATAAACTGGCAGGCATTGGAAAACAGCACACGGAAAAATCAATCTCTTTTTTAGACGTCCAACAGCACAGAGAGAAACACGGGGTGGGATGCTGATGGCATCTGTCATTGCGGACGCTAGTGCGACACGAGGGCCGACGTGGGGTCATACTCGCAGGGGATTGTCATTTTAATAGACAAGCAGTTCTTGTCTGTCGCAGATCATTTATTGGGGCAAAGAGCAGCGGTTGATGCAGTAGGGGAAGGGCCATGGCGCCATGCAATGCCTGACAGCTTGAGAATGGCGGGTGGAAGCTGTCCTCTTTGATCTGTCAAACCTGCATGATGGAACACACTTTGCATATACCAGCTGCTCTTTTGCAAGATTACATGCACCTGGGGGCGCATCCGCGTCCTCTTAATGCGTGTTGTGACATGGAGTTGTTGACGTCCCATCGTGATTGACTGAAGTGATGAGCAGTCATCTCATGAGCCAGTGTTTAACAACAGCCTTGAAGCCTGAGCAGACCCAGTAACCTTCTTTTGACCGATTTATGAGATGGGAAATTAAATGGTATGATAATCGTCCGTGTCTGAGAAGTTCTAATTTTGTGAGGCTGTTTCTGATTGGAATTTTTTCAGAAGATATTTACAGTGTCCAGCTCACTGGCCCTAAACGTCAAATAACAATTAACAGTAATTGGTGGCTCTGAATGACTCAGATGGTCTCTTCCTAAAGTCTGGAATACACTACGCAAATTTTAAAGTCCAATAGGTTTTATTAGCCTGGATGCCAGCCCGAACCCCGCCCACAACATTTTTTGGTCGGGAAGTTCGGTCTGGACTCGATCCATTGAGGAGAAATTATGATCAGTCAAAAAATGAATGGGCCAATCAGATTGCCAGGGCGGGCTTTATACGATGATGGACAGATGATCTGCAGGGACGTAATCATCACGTTATCAAAGAGCGCTTCGGTTTCCTTCAAAGGTGACTGCAGCTGGAGAATTGAGATGTATAGATTCCGCTGTCGCGTCTGTTGTGTAATAAATTTACAGCGTATTCATTTTAATAGACACACAGAAAACTGCAATCAAGGCATTTGTCGATAGGAAATATATTTTTGCCGTCCTTCTTACATGAGTCGGCAAAAGTGTAACTTATCAGCTGGCTCTGATGGTCGCTAAATAGATGGGACGTAATGAAAAACCTGTGGTCGTTGTGATTTCTCCTTTGGTCGCACTCATGGAGGAGTAAGTAAAAGAAGCAACACTCGTTATTTTACTTCTAAAATAAGTAAGTTCTATAGTTGAAAACTGCGCTATGCAAAGGAGTTGACTTACTGTGTTGCTCTGATTGGTTGTAGGTTTACCGACTATCCAATTGAGTGCAGTTTTTTTTTTTTTTTTTTTTTTTTTTTCCTGGTTCGGTTAAGACACGCCTCATAATCAAAGCCCCATTGAGCAGTATCAGACTCACATTCTGACTAGAATGCCCTGACTGCCCTGACAAGAACGGCGCCCTCTTTGGCTGTGAACGCTCATGGCGCACCTGGTAAACTCGCCGTTATAATAACAATCCATCATGCAACATGCGCACCTGCTCTTAAAGGGTATGTTGGATGGCGCTCTGATTGGTTTATTTCATGTTACGTCCAAACCACACCTATGAATAATGAAGCTACTTCAGACCAACCCCTTTTAGATTTGTGCCAGGCGCAAGAAGCATTTATCCCGCCGGGAAAATAGCAACACAAAGTTACTTGTGCTTTGTGCTTTGACACTTGCGTTTTAGATCGTTGAAATAGGGCCCCATGTGTTTTATCGAAATGCTCTGTTCATTGTCTCCAAAGATAGAAGGAATTTACCCGTCTTTCAGACAAAGTAGTTCGGTAAACCCCCTTTGGCAGAGGTTGTTGAAGTTGGAATCCTTGAAGTCCTTTGGGTCACTACATCCAACAACCAAACATTTTAACTTGCCCTCTCGTAACTTCTGCATCATTAAGCTTGGACTACAAAATTGGAGCGATAAATAAACATGGTGGACTGCTCGAAGTGTTAGGCCAGTAGTCAATGTAATTGTTAAAATACATAATAGAGAACAGCAAAATCTGAACAGGTTGAAAAATATGACCAAAACAGAAAATAAAGATATAAACGAAGCACGTGAAGATAATAATTTCAACTTTTCTGTACTTATATGCACTCCAAATAAACAACAAAAAAGGGCTAAAATTAGATTTAGCATGATATGTCCCCTTTAATCTAAGCCCTGTCTGTGACACCAGGCCTATGATCATACACTAGCCAACTTATTGTAAACAGTAGCAGAGAAAAACTGGGTATCAAACACTAAACTACTGAGACTCATTCCTAACCTAAGTATTCCTAAGTTTTGTAAATGGTAACAGAGAAAAATTGGGCACCATACACTAAATGACTGAGGATGAGTCACACATTATCAAACTGGCAGAAACATGCACCTCATTGCTAGGAGACACAGGGCAAATGAAAACAATATGGCCTGGTTTCATCTGGTTGTTGAAACCACATATATAATTGTTACCTCTTTACAATGCTAAAAAAAATAAACATGTGAGAGCATGTTATAGGCCATATGTCACGGTATAGCCAGAAATAGCCATTCTTCACCGCAGATGAGCAGCTGAGCAGCTGAGGAATCTATTCATGGGGCGGCAGTGGCTCAGTGGTTCATGTAGGTTGTCTACAAACCAGAAGGTTGGTGGTTCAATCCCCGGTTCCACCTGACCAAGTGTGTTGAGGTGTCCTTGAGCACGACACCTAACCCCAGCTGCTCCCGACGAGCTGGATGGCGCCTTGCATGGCTGACACCGCTGTCGGGGTGTGAATGAGTTAGTGAATGGGTGAATGTGAGGGAATATGTAAAGCGCTTTGGTGGCCATTGGGTTTATGAAAGCACTATGTAAATGCAGTCCATTTACCATCAAGCCAACATGCAAATGTCAAAAGTGAAAGTCGCTTAACACCCAATCATCTTCATTAAAAGTAAGGAAACGGAATTATCTTACCAGTGCTGTTGCTGTTCTCTCTTATTGCAGTCTTTGATTTTTAAATTAGCTGATTATCAATACATTGCAGCTCATATCTCTTGCTTTCAGTGATGTGAACTCCATTAAATCTGCACATACCGTGGTAATTAAAGATCGGATTAAAATCCGTATTGCGAAAACACATTTGTGTGAACAGTTGTAAATGTAACCGTTTTGATAAATCAGAAAGCTTAGGCCCCAAAGCATTCTTATCTCTAAGTAGTTCTTAACCTATTCCTTAACCTCTCTCTTAACCTTATGGCACGATTCCTGACACGTCCGTACGCTAAGTACATCTTCTGTAAGTTACACTTTCGTAAGGTTGGTCTGGACCATTCGTAAGCTCTCTTAGCGTTGTTTGAGGTCAAGACGCTAGTTGCCGCCACTGTGCAGCAGTCTTTAGAAAGTGCAGCGCAGTAAGTCAAACTATATGTTGAAAATGTTGTGGCTCAACAATGATTTTGTGTTATGGACATTTTAAGACTAATAATAAAGTATGTTCGCAATGGATACAGGCCTATTTATGAAGTTGACTTTATTGGGTATCAGAACTGATATGGTGTGGCCTATAAGACTGGGCTATTTCGTAATATCACTAAAGCGTTTAAAATAGCCAATCACTTTTGATAATTAAAATCTGGCAACAATTTGCATGGTAGTGTCCCATAAGCGACCAAGTATGGCAGCTATCCAACGTGTCCTTGTATTGAATCAAAGACGGCACCAGCCACGGAGGACGGAAGTGGAAGACGGTTCCAAAGACGGACCGCATAGCAGCCAAAGACTGCCTCTCCCTGCTTGGTACGAGCACTGGATTGTACCAGTTGGAGTTTTCCTGCAGATCTAAGTGATCTTGAGGGCTATATGTTTCAAACATCTCTGATAGAGAGGTCATTGACCATTTAGTGATTTAAAACAAGAAAAGGAACTTTAAAATCAATTCTATAGATCACTGGTGACCAGTGTAGATATTTTAAAATTTGTGTGATATGATCTTTTCTTTTAGTTCTGGTCTGCTAATAGCCTTGCTGCTGCATTTGGATAATTTGAAGAGACCAGTGAACAGACAATTACAGTAATCCGCCCTACTGGTTATGAAAGTATGAATGAGCTTTTCTAAGTCTACCGGTTATATGAAGTTTTTAACTTTTGCAATGTTTATAAAAAGTGATAAAAAGCTGATTTTGTGACTGCATTCATGTGGCTATTGAAGATTAGGTCGCTGTCAATAATGACCCCAAGGTTCTTCACGGTTTCCACAACCTCAAAACCTTTCATTCCCAATAGAGTGTCAGTCTTTAGTCTCTGATCCTTTTCCCCAAAGATAATTACTTCAGTTTTGTCTGTGTTTAATTTAAGAAGATTTTTAGACATCTAGTCTTGAACTTGATTAAGACAATGATAAAGGGATTCAAAGGGGGCAAACTCATCGGGAGACAAGGATAGGTATAACTGTGTCATCTGCATAACTATGGTAACTACCGGTAATCGAATGGTTGTGTTCTGTCGATTTTTGCTGCCTTGTCGAAAAATGCTACCGTAGCGCGAATTGATCACAGAATGCCGATTAAAGCCGTATTAAAGCCGATTCATTTTTAAAACGGTGTGAAAAGTAAAAATTATCATAAAATATTCATCTTTGACTTGTCAAACTACACCTTTTCTTATAGTAACTGAAACTTTCAGTTATTCCTTTTCAGCTGGCTGACCGTACAAATATTCATATGGTAGTAAGCATTTTTTAAAGGGAAATTATACATTATAACAGGAAAATGTACCTTTTGTAAAAAAAAACAAAAAACTGTGAGTCTGCACATGCGCCGGTATAAGTAGGGTAAGTAGGATAAGCATAACCGGTAAGTAGGAAATCTCGATGGGTAGCATGAATTGTCAGAACAGGTTGTTCATAATTTGGCCCAGAGGGAGCATGTACAAATTAAACAAAAGAGGGCCCCGGATTGAACCCTGAGGGACACCACATGTTAAGGACACAGGAGCTGAGGCATGATGACCAATTGACACATAAAAACGTCTGTGCTCTAAATAGGACTTTAACCAGCAGAGAGACCCACATAGCATTAGAGTCTTTCTACTAGTATGCTGTGGTCAACAGTGTCGAACGCCGCACTGAGGTCCAGCAGCATGAGAACAGTGGTTTTTCCAGCTTCATTATTTAGCCGAATTTTACCAGGGCTCTTTCAGTGCTATGGTATTTTCTAAAACCTGATGGGTTGAGATCAAAACAGGAAATAGAGGTTAGAAAAACAGACACTTGATTAAAAATATATATTTTTTTCAATTATTTTTACCGATTAAAGATACATTTGTTAAGGACAGACCCATCCAGGTTATTCTTTTTAAGTAAAGGCTTTACAACGGCTATTTTAAGCGACTTAGGAAATATGCCGCTCAGTAGAGAAGTATTAATTATTAAAAGCACATCAGTTGCTATTAGATGAAGCTCAGATTTTAAAAAAAAGCTAGTGGGTAAAATGTCCAACTCAGATGTGGAGGAATTTAGACTTTTCAAGAGAAGACTAGAGTCTTTTCAAGAGTGTCAAGGTCAATAGGCCTGAAATTTGAAAGAGTGCTGAGCTCATCCCTCAGACTAGTTGGTGATTCAAAATGAGAGATGCTGTGCAACGTATATGAGATATAATGTCTTATGTTTTCTACTTTTCTCTTTAAAAAAGAAGCAAATTCATTGCACTACTCAACTGAGAGTAGTTCAGGAGCCAGTTGAGGGGAGGGCTTTGTTAACTTTTCCATGGTGAAGAATAGCACATGGGTGTTATTTTCTTTACTATTGATAATAGTGGAGAAATGAAATTGTCTTGCTTTACAAATTACAGAATTGTATTCATAAAGTGTCCCTTAATGGATCAGATCGTCTGAATTAAGTTTGGATTTACACCATTTCCTTTCTGTTCTCCTACATTCTTTCTTTTGCAGTTTAACTTACGGATCATTCATCCATGTAGCTTTCTGTTTTCCAGTGTATTTTTTCAGTTTTAAAGGAGCAATACCATCCATTATATTTGTCATTCTTAAATTAAAATCTTCCAACAAGTTATCAGCAGTCTTTGGGAATGAACTTTTGGACTCAAAGAGAGTGTTTGCTCAAAAAGAACACAAGTTTTGTCATTTATAGCTCTCTTTCTGATCATTATTCTGAAGATAGGGGAACAAACCGACATCAAAGAAAATACAACAGTGATCAGATATGGCTAAATCCACAACTGATGTGGAGACAGTTACACCTTTTGTGATGACAAGATCGAGTGTGGTCCCGAGAGTGAGTGGGGCCCTGTATAAGTTGTGTCAGATTGAATGCATTGATCAGTGCCAGAAAGTCTCTTGCATGCAGGTTTTCAGGGTTATCTACGTAAATGTTGAAATCACCTGATATAACAATGCTGTCAAAGTGAACACAGATTTCAGAGAGCATTTCACAGAAATCTTCAAAAAAGACTGCAACTGATAAAATTGGAGGTCTAAATACAATTTGCAGCAGGATTTTTGAAAAGATATTCAAAAGAAGCATAGCTACCATAGGATGACTGTTGACATTGAAAAGAAGTTTTTAAAAATTTTAGCTATTCCTCCCCCACGTCTATTTTCATATTGACACTTATAAAGTTATAGTCGGAGGGAGAATATTCTATAAGAGTACTATTACAGTTTGCTGAGTCAAGCCAAGTTTCAGTTAAAAGTAAAAAGTTTATATGTGGAGATAAGATTGTTAATTAAAAAAATACTTTTTTATAAGTGACCTGTTATTTAGCTTTACTGTATTTTTTTTTATTATTTTTTTTTTTCCCCCACAGAGTCAGATGTTTTTTTTTTTTGTTGTTGTTTTTTTTTTGGAATAAGAAGTATATTAGATGGGTTAGGTCTGCGAACCAAGTTGCATTTAGGTCTATTCCACTTTACTATTGTGGAACCAATGTGCACGATGGTAGGAACCTGTAAGGACATGATAGGAGTATGCAGGTATACCGGGGTCATACACAGATCTATGCAGGGGGACAGTTCAGCAGGACCCTCATAATTGCTATGCTGGGTCGAAAGAGGGCGGGCTGGGGGAGGGTCAGGCTGAGCATTATGTCAGTCAATACCAAATGCTATATAGTTAACTAGATTGGAGGTGAGCAATTTGGCCCCTCCCCTATTTAGGTGAAATCTGTCAGTATTAAAAAGGTCATGCCTAGACCAAAAGGAGTCAAAGTTAGGAAAAAAGTTAAGCCAGCAGCTAGACAAAAGTGGCATAGCCATTGGTGCAGTCCATAAAGATGACTAAAATATTCAGAGCCCATGGATGGAGAGGGGAGAGGACCAGGGCTGTGTTTCCCAAAAGCATCGTAAGCGTAAGTTGATCGTAGGGACCAGGGCCTGAAATTAACTTTTTTGGCCACCGGCCACTGTGGCAGGTGGATTTAAAACCAGCCACTTTTTTTTTTTTTTGCCTCATATTTTGCCTCAGCCAAGAAATGGCTGGTAAAAAGAACAATATTGTGAAATTACTGTTTTTTTTTCCTTCACCTTTATAGAAAGGTGAAAAAAAACGGGAATTTCACAATATTGTTCTTTCACTTGTAAGAATACACATTTAAGTTCTGTCAAGTAATAATAATAACTCTAAGAACATACATTTTTTAAAATCTTTTTATTCATTGATTTTGACACTCACACAACATATATAGTATAATAGGCCTATAGTATATACTCAACAGATAGACCTACCACAGCTCGTATGTAAACAAATCACATGTGGCTGTGTTGATGGCTGATTTAGTCACGTAGACAGATCCTGACAGCTTTTAGTTAGCTACAGCGTTCAGGAACCGTTAACTATGAACTAAATTAATATTGTTATTACTAGTAAAGTTACCGGGTACCGGATATTTTCTCACTGGTTCCCAACTCCCAACACACATCTGTGCAACTCTCATTGTACTGTAGGCTACATCAGCGTTACATTATCTCATCCCATCTCACCAACAGTTTAATACTCGCACATCCAAACATAGTCAGAAAAGGGTCTCGTCTTCTTCTGATCGCATGAACGTTACGAAACAACAGTCGCTGTCATAAATCAGCCGCTCACGAACCTTGCCATTGCCGCCAATTGTCCACTTTGTATTAAAATGTCTTCTTTTACTTTTCTTTTTCTCATCTTCATCTTTTTGTTGGTTGTTTGTTTCAGCTGGCCTCTTTACCCCAGTAATGTGCCGCCACATTAGAGCCCTGCACGGGCCTCAAATCTAGGCCCTAGCCCGGCCCTGGCCCGAGACGTCCAGGCCCTAGCCCGGCCCGTGTCCGACAGCTCATCAGAATGATCAGCCCGAGTCCGACCCGAGCCCATTATTTAAAAAAAAAAAAAAAAAAACACCTTACACAGCCTGCCCTGTTGCAGCAGTCATTTAAACAGATATGTTTTGTCCTCAATGGCAAAGTAGTTACCGTTTAGATTATTTTCATTTCTTTATAAAGTTAATTAAGACAAATGTTTCTTTTTATTTATTTTTTTATGACGACCAAGCACCCGACAGCGAGTTAAACATGTTTGATCCATTTATAGCCTCTCAAATCAACACTTTACTTGGCTACAATAAAATCCATAGATATAAAACAACTTAAACATATTCACACAGACAGTTAACGTTAGTTTAAACGTTTGTTAAACGTTTATTGTCATTTTTGAAAAGCTGAGGCAAACTGCTCTGCTGCTCGCAACAGCGCTCGTACAATACAATTTACAATACAATACAATACAGAGAATGCAATCTAAACAAATCAAATAAATTACATTAAAAACAAACATGCAGGTTATCTTACCTCAAAAATCAAGTCTTCACTACAGAACATGGCCATTCGTATTTCCAAAAGTTTCCAACAGACTCATGAAACTAAAGTCCAATCAAACAAAAAACAACAAGACAACCTCCTAAACAGTCTCTTACAGAGCATCGTGCAGAAAAAGCACCATCCACCGTGGAAAGTTTTAATCCAGTCGTAATTTTTCCAGTTGCGCTGAAGTCACGCTCACTACTCCTGCTGCTGGCGGGACACTAAACAGAGAACGAGCCGGTCGCGCAGATCGCGTTGCCGGGAAACCTGTGTGCGCGTGTGCGTGCCGTGAGCAGACTGTCAGTCATATATCAATGTCAGTATGATAGGTTATAAAACGTATTTCTATGTTTGCTTTTCAATAGTCATCTTCTCATATTTTATTTTAAGTAATATCTAAAATAGGCTATAAAAAAGATATGCCTAAAACAGGCCCGAGGCCCGGCCCGCATGTGAACTATGACGTTAAAATTGGCCCGAAGCCCGGCCCGAGGAGTGTAAATAAGTCGGGGCCCGTCGGGCTCGGGCTGAAATGCAGGCCTCTACGCCACATTTTAGCTAAAGTCAAACGCAATGGCAGACTTAGTTGAAATCTAAAAATCCTTATGAATTACTCAATTCTCATTGGCTACCTGCCAATGTGGCATGTAGATTGACAGTGTTACCCGCCAATAGAAAAATTCACCCGCATTTGGCAGGTGGTCGGGTGTTAATTTCAGGCCCTGGTAGGGACCATTGGTGGCAATTTTTCTACGATCAACTTAAGCTTATGATGCTTTTGGGAAACCCAGCCCAGATACTGCCTATCCATTACTCCCGGAATGTTTAATGACTATTTTGACAGATGTATGTGAGTGAGGAAGTTTAGGCAACAGGTTGATGAAATCACTAATCTTACCTTTAAACAGACAATAGGTGATACAAGCTGGAAGTTTAATTCCCTTGATGGAAGAATCACTAGCAGGAGGATTTGTGGCAATGAGTTGTTATATATATATATATAGGAAGATACATTCTTGTGAATTATATGTGTGGCATAGCTCAGCGCCAGCAGTTGTTGCAAGGTCAGAAAGTCGAGAAAAGGATGCCAAGTGTATGACATCATCACTTGATGCGAAGGAGCCTGGCCAAGCATCTGTTGCAGGTGGAAACATTGGTGGTGCACAGCCGATGTCGCCACTAACTTCAGAAGAAGAGAGGCAGCGACGGCGCTTTTCACATATTTCTGTAGGCATGGGAGAGGTGGACGCTTTCTCGACTTGTGGATGGAAGTTTTGCCCTGCCTCGTAGGGTTAGGCATGCGCCCAGCATTAGACTGCGTGGCCGGGGCTGTAGATATAAAGGTTAAAGCAGGCTGTTTCTCCATAGAGTATAACAGGGTGTTCATAGCCTCAAACTTGACCTCCAGGCCAGTCCCTTGAAATGTCTCCAGCGGTGTTTGAAAGAGCGAGGAGGCTCTCGTCTTCATCCGAGAAAAAAAGGGAGAGAAATCCGTTGGGTGTCCTTCGACCAGACTATTGTCCTGGTGTTCAATGGATCAGTCACAGTAACGACACTGGCAGGGACCTTAGCAGCATCATCCGTGGCGCTGGGTTTAGAAACTTGATGTAATGAATCCACCCACCTCAATGGAACAAAGCTCCGACCTCAGTTTGGCTGCCTCTGCATTTGCATGTTGACATGCAATATTCGGTGGTCATAGTAGATCAATTTATAGGGGACATATCATGCAAAATCCACTTTTTTAGCCCTTAAATGCCATTTTGTTGTGTATTTGGAATGTTTATAAGTACAGAAAAGATGAAATTGTCCTCTTGAGGTGCTTCATTTATATCTTTATATTCTGTTTTGGTCATATTTTTCAACCTGTTCAGATTTTTCTGTTCTCTATAGGTGCGTTCCATTCGACAGGGTCCCTACACAAGTGTTCACTCCTCCCTACTCCCTGAACACGGTATATCAGTTGAAGTGGACTTCACTGAATTCCTGTGAAGTGATGTATCAATGTCCCCTTATTCCCTATGCCGTTTGCAGTGCCCTTCGAACTGAACATGTTCGTTCCCTTCGAATTGGAATCTCACTTAAGATGGCAAAATACCCTGTGAAGTCCACTTCGCAGTCCACTTACGGTCGAATGGAACGCACCTTATGTTGTTTTTTGAACAATCACGTCACAGTATTTGCAGCGTAACTGACAAATAAGGACACTGACTACCGGTCCAACACTTCGAGCAATCCGCCATTATTTTTCCTAGCTCCGATTTTGTAGTCCAAGCTTAATGATGCAGAAGTTACGATAGGTCAAGTCGAAATGTTCGGTTGTTGGAAGTAGTGACCTGAAGCACTTCAAGGATTCCAACTTCAACAGTATCTTTCTTTGGAGACGACTAACAGAGCATTTCGATAGGCTGTAAATATCGTTAATAAAAATAAAATACTTTACTTTCTTAAAACACATGGTGGTCATGGTTTAGCAGTACCTTTGTCTTTCTTTGTTTTTGCTTTTAAGTAAGGTTACACGCCTGCAGTATTATTGTTCTTGAGTTTCATCAATGGTCATTTAGGTGCTGTTTTCTGATGCTTTTCTAAACGTATCATTTTATCAATACAGGTTTTTAGTGGTAAGATTAGACCGTAGTCATTTATCTTGTCAATGTGCTTGTTTTAACAAGAGAAATAATCGACTTCCACTTATAACACAATACAGTTAACATTACATACCATTGCACTGTCTGCATCCATATGAAGACGTTGTTCTGCAGGTTTTTCGCCATCTTTTTCCAATCGCTCTGGCTCGAACATGTAAGGCTTGATGGGCAAGCCTTCCGTTTTTGACATTTTGTCAACGTGTGAATAAAAATGTTCTTTGAAGCTATAGTATATAATCGTATATCTCTTATCAAACTACAATAATGGCCGAACGGGGTGGATTTGAACTGAGTGTGAACTCAGCGACCCTGAGAGCGGGCGGGGTGTGACACATCTCCTTTTTATTTAAAGGGGCCGCTTCAAAATGAGTTGCTCACAGACACACATCAGAAAAGGGGTAGAAAAGGGGCCTGTGGAGCTATAATAATGAGGAATTCAGACCCAAGCATTGCAGTTATGCTTTACATAGACCACAAATGTGATTTATATGTAAAAATTGATGATTTAAAAGCATGACATGATTTCTATTTTTTTAAGTGCAAATTGTGCCTTTGAGAGTCAATAACAACACAACATGCTCTACCTGTACTTTTCATACCAACACACGACGTGTTGAGAAACATGAGGGGTGACTAATTACTGACTGAATTTTCATTTTGGGGTGAACTGTCCCTTTAAGTCATTTGCAATGGTTGTAAAAAAAAAACAAAAAAAACATTTTTTAAGGGTCATATAAAAATATATTGCTGGCGAAGGGAGAGTCAAGTCTATTTGGACTATAGCTCAAAACTCCAAGGTAGCCCCTTAAATAAAAAACGAATAGTCCCTCAGGAAGAATTTTATTTTAAGAATAGTTCTTGAATCTAATTCCTGCTCCTGCACATCTCTTCATGATATCTGTGGTTTCAGTGATAGAGAGTAATTGTCCACATCAGAGAGAGATCATGTTACTGTAGGACTGGAGCTCGGTAGGGGATAACTATTGGCAAAATGCTTAACCTATCAGTGGTGTTTGACCTGGTTTGTGCATTCAGAGTAAGGTGTACTGATCACTGGCCTGTCAGACAGAGACATAAATCCTTGTTTAGTGACATTGGACATTTTCTCCCGCCACCAAATAGGTTCTTGTGAATAATTTCGCATTTGCCTGAGGAGGTAACCATAGCAACGCTGTTTGAACGCCTCTCAATAGTCATATCGGCATTACATTTACAAAACATGTGCTGTTGAATGAAAGAACAGTGTAATTTATGCTGACACATATTGGCGTGGATGCAACATCATGCAAAAGTGAATGTTTTCAAATACTAATTTTGTAATTTGCGTCATTCTGAAATACTTGAAACTTCTACCACAGCCGTACAATGATTGATTTTGATGCACAGCCATGAAGAAGGTATCGGTATAGACTGCATTGCAGTTCTATATTCCTTAGTCAGATTATTTCAGTTATTTTAAAGGTCCTTTCAGGCTACAGCAACAACAGCAAAAGAAACAGCACAAAGATCATTGACAAGATATTGGTAAAATAGTTTTGCAACTTAAAAGTCATGTGATAATTTTTCAGTACCGAGGTGGTAGCGTTGACATCTTATGATTTTGTTGTTAGAGATGTTGCATGCTACCCAACACTATTGAGAGCTGCAAATAAAAATAATTCAATTATTAATCAAGCAATCTCACTCTCTGTAATAGCATAGCAATGGTTTACATATCTGTTGCTACTTCTAAAATGACACTTCAGAATTAGTAACAGAGCCCTATTTACTAAACAGAGCAAATTAGCGTGAGAGCTCAATTCCAAAATAGTGCAGATGGGATTGGAAAGTTCTGCAGATGATCTACTGACAATGTGCAAATTAAATAACAGATGCACCCGGATACTTCTGATAATGATCAACACAATCTAACCAAGAGTAGCGCAAATAAACGTCTGGTTTAAAACATGCTTTTTTGGGACAGCAAATAATGGCACAAAACCAGTCAATTGACTAGCGCAAGCCTTGTTTCATTTAAATTCTCTACTCCCATAAATGTTGTACCTGAAAGGGAAACTCCTACAAATGCATATGGCAATAAGGTCAGCCGCCAAAATAATCATGTCCACACGCCCTGTTTTTTAACAGCAAACAAGGGTTTGTGCTGACGCAAGCTGTTAGTAAATCTGGCCCTTATGCGGTTAACAAAGATGCACAGTATTGTATTATGTAAGCAGTGCTATTTTAGTATCACTGATATTTTGTATTTACATTTTGAATTCTTGGTAATGCTTCCTTTTACAGGCATGTTACCCATGAACATACTACTGTATGTACTTATTATACTAATTACAATTACTGGGTAATAACTAGGTACTAACCCTGAACCTACCCCTAAACCTACCCCTATCCCATGTACTTAGCTTATATTAGCCAGAACTTTCTAGGTAAGTTCACTGTAAGTACATGTTAGTACTGTACTGTAAAAGGAAGTGTTACTGAATCCTTTTATTTATATATATATATATATATATTTTTATTTTTTAGATCAAGGTTTAGTCTTTTTGTCATTTAAAAAAAGGTATATTGTTGTTGTTTTTAATGGTTTTAGTTTTACTTAACTATAATAACCCTGACTTTATGGACAAAAATCTGAAAAAAATGAAGTAAAATCATCTGTAATGTATTCCATGTGGACTTTTTGGTTTTTTCCTGTCTTGTATTCCAACCCGGTCTCATCCCAAATCATCATATAACTGACATTTTGGGACGTCTTTTGACCATACGTCAATATTCGCCTTTTTAGGGCCCCCTTAAACGTCGGTAGATGAGGTTATGGGATCCTAATTCTACCCCATACCTAAACCTAACCCTAAACCTAACCCGTCACCTAACTGACGTTAAAGGTAAAGCGTCAGTTGTATGACGGCCCGGGATCGCCATCTACCGACGTTTAAGGGGGCCCTAAAAAGGCGGATATTGACGTATGGTCAAAATACGTCCCAAAACGTCAGTTATATGACTTTTTGGGATGAGACTGTGTTATGTTTTCCATGTGTGTTTGTATAGTCTTTTGTCTTTTCCTGTCTTCTGCCACGTTTTGTAGTTGTAGGGTTTTTTTTTTTTTCATGTCGATTAGTCTCACCAGGTGTGTCTGGTTAGTTCCCTTGGTCACCTCTGTGTGTTCATGACAATTTATCCGTAAGTTTAAGTTTCCCTTGGGTATCTCTTGTGGTCATGAGTCGTTGGTTTTCCTGTCTCGTGTTTCCTGGCTATACCCTGTGTTCATTTGTCTTCTAGATTGTTATTTAATAAATCAAGCTGCATGTGGATCGTCTTATTTGCCTACCTGAATGACTCAGCATTACAAAACGTCTCACCACCAATGCATCCAGTGAGATTATTCTGCCTCCGTCAAGGTATTCTCTCCCTCGAGGTCCACACAAGAGACTTTCTGGACATTACATGTTTATCCAGCCTGCCAGACTGTGCACTTATTGATTTTTTTTTTTCTGTTATGGACTGAACAAACCACTTCAAGATACACTTGTCCGTGATGGTCCTCGAGTGTTGTTTGTGGAATTTTGGACTATGCCCTTCTGCTTGCTACTTCCTTTTTCACAGTAGAGGAGGTCAAGGAAGACACTACCCCCAATTTTTTTTTTTTGGGGGGGGGGTGGATGCCAAGATGGCCACCACGTCAGAATCTCGCCAGAGTCTTTAGCCGTCATGGAGGCCACGCCAAAGTGACGGGTCGTCATGAACACCATTAAAGTCCCTATGAAATCAAAATTGACCATACTTACTTTGTTTGCCTAAATTGATCGTTTTGTGGTGAACAATTCATACATGCAAGTCAATCCACACAAAAAATGTTTTTGGCTTCGTAATCTTTACATTTTGAAAATGCCCCTCCCCTCTGCATTGGAGGAACTTTTCCGATGACGTAGGCTTTACGGTTTGGGTGTCTCCTTAACATCCACAACCCCGCCCCTCCAACTGACAGCCGCTGTGTGTTTGCAAGCGCAGAGCGAGCAGTGATTGACAGCGCGTGTAAACTTGCGTCATCCTCCATTTCAGAATGAAACACCCATTTTTCTAGATCCAATCATGTGCTAGTTGGAAAAAAAGCCACGCCCACTATTTTGCCTCATTTAGTATTCCGTTTCTCTCAGAAATACGTCACAACACTGGAGAAAAGTCGTTTGCAACTTCCGGTTCACGGGGACTTTAAGCTGGTCCCTATGCGAGTGAGACTGACATCCAACATGGAGGACACACCGCTAACATTGTTGCATCTTGCCCACCGACCTCAGACCTCTCAAACCTGCCAGTGACAGCACTGTCTCTCCCAGAAGTTTCCTTGTCCTTTGTACTGCCCTTGGCCATTTTGTGTGTTTGAGAGCACAATGCTGTCCAGACCATGGGTCTACTCTAGAGCACACTCCTGTCCTGGAATTTCATCAGTTTGCCCTGATGAAACCATGGATGTCGTCCCTGAGTTTCCTGTCTGCCCGAACACGTCCATGGAGGTCGACTCCAAGGGCTCTGTCATGTATTGCCTCATTTGTTGTTTCTTTTTTTTGGTGCCATGTTTTGTAGTTTTTCATGTTGGTCAGTCTAGTTAGTTCCTGTGTCTAGTTAGTTCCCTAGGTTTCGCTTGTGTGTTCTCATGACAATTTATCCATGCCCCCTTGTTATCTTGTTAGCCTGTGTATATTTTGCCCTTGTGTTTCACTTGTGGTTGCATGTGTATGTGAGTCGTTGGTTTTGCTGTCCCTGTCTTGTGTGTCCTGGACTATCCTGGCTACCCTGTGGTTTTTTTTTTTTTTTTGTCTTGTGGATTGTTATTTAATGAATCAAGCTGTATGTGGATCTTTTTCCCTGCTCGTTGCTTCGCCTACCTGAATGCCTCAACATTACAATCTGATTAATGTTTTGAGGCATGATTAACTATGGTATAACTGAATTGACCAAAAAATGCGCACATGAAACGTGAAGCAGCCCTGACGCAGTCACAATCGTGTATTAATTTTTCAATGATTCATTTGCCTGTCGTCATTTATTCATTGATTATAACAAAATGTGGCACTCATGCTGAAGTGAAAAACAGCAATCAATAATAATGACACGGACTAATTAAAAAAAAAGAACATAATTGGCCACCTGTGAGGTTGAAAGTGTTTAGTTAATAGGGTTGAATGAGCTACGTGCCAAAATAATTTTTGCCATAAGAGTCCCATTTGTTACTTTCTGTATACGATTCAGAAAGGTGTTCCTAATGTCATATGCTATTTTGCTATTTAGGACGCCACAGGGCACTACTACAGACCAGTCCATGTGACATTACAGGGGCTTATAGTAAAATGTAGACAGGCCTGAAACTGAATTACTTCAAGAATCCCTTCAGAAAGCTGACCCACTTGAATTCACACACAGATGATGAGAACAAGACAGAGAGAAGTATAGATTCCACCTGTGAGACTGAGACAAGAGAAAGTGTAGGTGACAAAGTTAGATGCAGTTCTTTCCAGAGCAATAATGTGTCCTTGTGCATGAAGCAGCTACTGATAAATAAAGTGTGAGCAGTGGGGTAGAACAGAATGTGGGAAATAAGAACTGCTCTAGTGTATGCGTTTGGGCAAGTGGGTCTGTATTACTATATGTGATAAAAACACTCACATGTGCTACCAATGAGTAAGCGTAATCTGAAAACACCACGCTGCGCAGAAGTGTATGGCCGATGCGGTGGTTCAGAATTTTCTTTACCATCGGAAAACGCATCACAAGAAGATCTGACAGCTGCTAAATGCAATGATAGTGTCAAGTGACTAAGATTTATGGTTCAGAGATAATCACACACATTTTAGCAACCTTTTTAATCACTCTCACAATCCTCACCACCTCATTCTGTCACATGTACACACACACGCGCACAGTAAGCATTCAGACGCATGGGCTGAATTACTGCTGCAGGTGGTGATGATGATTGTAGTAAATTGTGAGAAGAAAAAGCACGCTGTTAAAGGGATACTCCACTTTTTTTTGGAAATAGGCTCATTTTACAACTCCCCCATAGTTAAACTGTTGTGTTTTACCGTTTTGGAATGCATTTAGTCGATTTTCTGATATTTAGAAGAATGTCAGTAACCAGATTCTATTCTCATTGACTTCCATAGTATAGTTTTTACTATGGAAGTCAATGAGACCAGAAATGGTCTGGTTAGTGACATTCTTCTAAATATCAGAAAATCATCTAAATTGATTCAAAAACGGTAAAACTGTTTAAGTTTGGGGAGTTCTAAAATGAGCCTATTTCCAAAAAAAAGTGGAGTATCCATTTAAAGATGTCATGACATCAGAATTTGTATTGTGTGGCATGTTGTTCATCATCTGTGTTAGCTAATATGATGTTTTTCCGCATTGATTTTAGTGGGAAAACAGTGTTTTGTAAATGTGGTAATTAAATGTATTTATTTAGAAAGATGCCTTACATTGATTAAATGTGCAGTAGAGACTTCCTTAAAATGGTTATGTTGTATTTCAAATAAATGTTATTCTTTTGAAGTTTCTATTAATTTTATCTATACTGTGTTTAGATATCAGTGCTGTGTATTTTGTACAAACTTTAGCGTTTTATTACACACACATTATATATTTGTACATAGGGCTGTTGCGATAACCGTAATATTGCAGTACCGCGCTTCTGACAAGTCAACCGCAGAGGATTGCACGTAACCGCAGCAACCGCGATATTCACGTTTTTTTTTTATTTTTATAAGGCTTCTTCTTGTTTTGAACTTCATGCATGTGTATTGAATGTTAAACAAGTTCATAATGATAACAACAAGACTGTTTATCTTGGTGATGTGTAGCCTACAGAGGCTTCACACAGACAGTGAATGAGAGAGATCTGCAGAGCGCGTGCGATTACCTGCGTCTGTCTTTGAAGTCGTGAAATGGTTGCCGTGTCAAAGGAAAGCGAAATATTTGTCGTATCATCATTTTAACCTTCACGTCACGGGTATTTTCCACAAATGCGCGTCAGCAGCAGCGCTGGTCAGCATCCCACAGCGCGAGGAAGCCGCGGAAAATAATATCACAGAGTAAGCATCAACTTCCGTGTTACCCATGCGACGCATTGCTGATCAGCTGAGCCTTGAAAAGTGGAACTCAAAGTTAAAAATAATTAACATCTTGTTTCATTACATCTCTTTTAAGTTACGAATAAGCTTCTTTGAACGTGTTCGTTGAATGAACGGTTCAAAGTCCGTTGTCATAACAATATGCACGCTGAGTGAAAGCCTTTCAATCATGCTTTCAATGCGCATATAGACGCTGTTTAGTTTCGGTTATTGGTTAAATGACCTCGTTTTTGTCCACATCATAAACTTTATTTATATAGCAACAAATACTTGTAAATTAAATAAATAAATGGCGGTAATCCCGCATATCGCGCTATTGAGCCACTCAACATTACCGCAAGGGAAATTCCATAACCGCGACAGCCCTATTTGTACATACCTTTATTGTAGGGCCACACCTTAGTTTAGGGTTCAATTCTCACTAACTAGTTAGTAGTGAGAAAGGGGAGAGTTGCATAAACCGCTCAACCTAGTCTTACAAGTTAGTCATCAATTTTTATTTTCAAGACTGTTCATAACTTTTTACAGTTGGATACTTAAATACGTACATTGTTCTAATTTGACACCGAACACTAAGACTGATTACCCTCCCTAACTAACTGCTAGTTGGTCATACTAGTTCATAAGACACTGTCTGAACATAATGGCTATTTTTATGCAACTGGTTCTTGGACCCTAAAATACTATTACAGTTGAATTTGTACAGTTTTGTATGTAATAACATTTAATGAGTAAAAATTTACCAGTTAATTGCCCTTTTCTATCACTAGAGCAAATGTTCTCAAGGCTAAGAATCTTAGCACCTCAGCATGATGTCTTGTCCCAACTTCCGGGTTCAATAGGAAATAAGTGCTTGTCGACCTTTAAAAGCCTGTGAGATGCATTATTGCAGGTCAGTGTTTAATTACTCCTGGCTCAATTCTTCATCACTGCTCACTGATCCTCTTAAATACCAGCACACTGAAGGCAACTGGAGGGATATATGAGTGTAAATATCCTTGACTGACCCTAGAGAAAAAAAAGACTGTGTATGTATACGCTCTCATCTTAGCATGATCAGTTATCTGCAAATCTTCATTGAAGTTCATCCTGGGAAGAAATCTGATACAACTGTCATATGACGCTTTACTTGCTGCTCTATGGTATTGGCTCCATGCCAGCAAGTGTTTAAAATGTGTGCCTGCAGATATGGCTAAGTGTGTGTTCTCACCGCTGTGGTCATGTGACACCCTCAAGGGTATCTCAGGGGTTTTGACTCCTCAGTCTGCTGCTGAAGTCAGCAAAGCGCTGCACAGCTTTAATGAACATCAGCATGCTTTAGCCTGATTGGATAACCAGAATGGCCCTAGGGATGTATTTTTTTTTTTTTAATTTGTCAGTTGTTGTGCTTGTCAGTTCACTTATTGGATGACTGGTTTGCCCATTGGCAGGGGTTCTCTCTTACTGCAAGTGCACTGAAAGAGTTTCACACTACAGTGTGAGGAAGGTACCTATCAGTAGTTTAAAAAGCTACAAGCTACACTGTCAGAACAAAACAAATGTGCAGAAATTGTCCTTTGGCTAGGGCAGCTTGTCAATGGGAACAGCTTTGTACCTTTTGTGCCCCCTAAAGGTGCATAGAGTACCTTAGAACTGTACATAAGTTGAAGGTAACACTTTCGGTCCTGTTTACTTAAGAACGCTTGCGGGTGAAAACATTAATATATATATTTTTAGGAGCTGTATGCAAGATTGTGGCCAAAACTGGTACTTTGATACTTTGTTAAACACTGTATCGTAGTGATATGTTATTTGTTAATGGAATTTTATATATTTTGTCCAAGCATACCTACAGGCATAGGTGTATTAAATGATAACAGGGATAATATGTCATTAATGGCAGATTCAAAGTGATCAAGGGCTTGGGATGTTCCAATTCAACCGATTGCAAGAGGTTCCACCAGTACTGGGCACTTGTGCAATGACAAGGGATGACTTACATCCGAGTTAATGAGATGGAGGGACGTTAGTAAGGGCATAAAAAAGTGAAGTGGAATGCAGTCCAAGATGCCACTCTGTCTATTCTTTACCTTTTCAGAGTGTCATCATGACCTAAATGTAACCTCATAAGTGATTCATCGCTCTTCATGGGCAACAACTCCCTTAAAATCCATCAAGTGCACCATATACTTTGTAGTACTCTCATGAAGTGCACAAGAGTCTCAACTAACAAAGTTTCATGTTAGCATACTAATAAGCTCAACAACTCGATACTGTAATACTAACTCTGCTCCTGGAGGGATATCATCTGGCAGCTCTCCAACCCTAGTCAAACACACCTGATCTAGCTAATCAAAGTGTTCAGGATTAATTGAAAATAACAGGCAGATTTGATGGAGCAGGGTTGGAACTGATGTCTGCAGGAAAAAAAAAAAACTAATTTGTCACTAGACACAGTCTAGCATAAACTCTATGAATGAAAAATGAGTGCAGCGATTCAGAATTCGATTTGTCGGATTTACAAAATGTACAGTAGTTAACTTTGATTCTCTCCTTCTGAAAGACATGAATGTAAGTGAGCTGGAAAAGAATAGAGTGAACTTTATTATTAAATACACAGCATGTATCTATTATTAATAAAACACATTGTCAATTATTCATCTATTTGAAAGGATTATTATTGCCACTTCCATAGACATCCATAGACATTTTTTTTTCCCTAGTACTACGTGCATTTAAATATTAGAAACATAAAATAAATCATTGCATCACTACAATTTATTATTATTTATTACAATTTACACTAAAATTATTAATCATTTTTTTCAAAATCTGAGGAGTTATATGCAAGACCCCACTGACTCATAGCCCACCTGTTTGTGACAGTGGTTTTACAATACTGTGTCATTGTATCGGTTTAAAAGGGGCCAATAGGCCATTGGACCACTGAATGAGTCCGGTGCAAATGTATGTTGTGTTACATGATAAAAAAATTAATTGAGGAAGAATGAGGGACTGGAGATGTTTCTCTGTTGTGCATGGGTTCCACAAAGTTCCATGAGTTTCAATGGCTTTAACAAAATTTGAAGAAAATCAAGTGTTGGGTTCATGCAAATTATGTATTATTATACTCTGTACTTATATTGTATTATTTAGTATTACTGTTTAAATTAAAGTATATGTTCCCACTTTATATTAAGTGGCTTGAAGTACTATGTACTTACATTGAAAAATAAGTACAACGTATTATTGTGTTCCTGTTGTATTGTAAATCACTTTTGCTGCTAATGAGGTATGATATGGGTAAGGTTAGGGACAGGTGTGGTGGTATGGGTCGGTTTAAGGATGGGTTAAGGTGCAAGGGTAGGGTTAACTGTGTCAGCGCAGTCTCATCCCAAGACGTCATATAACTGACGTCTTGGGACATCTTTTGACCATACGTCAACATCCGCCATTTTAGGGTACCCTTTAACGTCAGTTAGTTGATGTTATCGGATCCTAACCCTACCCCAGACCTAAACCTACCCCTAAACCTAACTGACGTTAAAGGTAAAGCGTCAGTTGTATGACGTCCCAGGATCGTCATGTAACTGACGTTAAAGGGTACCCTAAAACGGTGGATGTTGACGTACAGTATGGTCAAAAGACGTCCCAAGACGTCAGTTATATGACGGATTGGGATGAGACTGTGTTAACTGTGTAGTTACAAATGTAATTACATAAATTAATTATAGCTGTAATTACATGCTGGTATTTTTCAAATATAAGTACAATGTAAAAACATGTAAATATTTTTAATGTACAAGAAATAAATATTGGCTTCTCTGCACAGCTCTACTGAATAATAATCTCATCGGGAGCGCATGAGACTTGTTGAAATGAGAAATGTTGCCTGCGTAAGGGGGTAGTTACAAGATTTTGGAACAGAGCATGTTTATGCCTCAAAGCAACATCAAAAGAAAAGCTATACTTCAATGGATTCCTGTTAAAGAACAAATCAGCTTGCAGTGCACAACAACTTTCACATCCTGCCTCAACTTACATCAGTTCCTTCTTTTGAATTGTTTCTCCTAGGTTAATGTCTCCTTTCCTTCCCATTTGTTACTGATGCATTAATGACTTTGTGCAATAAGTGAAAAATCATCCTGCATGCAATAATTGTGATATAAAGCGAAGGTCAGCTACGAAGAGAAAAAGCGCTCTTTGGTTTTAAAGATAAATCCACCTCACTGATCTGACAAGGAGGATCTTCAGGACAGTGTTTGGCTGTTCTCTACCCTGGCACAGTGTTTTTATTTTTTTATTTTTTTGTGAGTAAAAGTTATTGCCTGTGAGCAATTAAACAGCTCCCTGGTGGATAATAATATGACACATCTTTATTCTCATAACGTGATGGCAGCAGCTGTAACAGGAGGGATGTGGTTTGTCCTCATAAAGCATGACCTAAAGCCTCATAAAGAGAAAACTTGTCAAAATATATAGAGATTGAAAGCAACATATTTGAAGATATATGTCTGTAAATTCCCACTTCAACAAAGCAGATACAGTTGCTTCCAACCCTTTGCAGATAATTGCATTATTTTAATGTAATTTATGTTATGTCACATGTGTATTTTGGAGTGTCTATTTACACTAAGAGCAAACAGCCTTGCTATTTACACTAATTCTACCAACCATTGTCTGATTGATCCAGACAAAATAAAAAAAAATAATTCCCGCTGATAACAGGATCAGTGGTGTAGAGAGTATGGTGGCTAGTGTTTTGACACAACCGTCCCAAGTCTGAACTAATTTTTCTCCCTTTTCTCATCACATATCAGCTCAGAGCAGCATTTACTTTAAATAAAAGTGGAAATAAAGTGTCAAACTGGTATGTAATAGTAGGTATAAAGTGTAAGGGTAACACTTTAAAATAACGGTCCGTAGTTAACAAGTAGCTATGCAGGAAGTAATAGGTAGTACTGCATTAACACCGAAGTTAATACTATTAACTAATATGGAATCAATATTAACTAAGCATTAAGTAATAGGTAATTTAGTACAAAGGTAGTTCCTTGGTAGTTATTTGATTATTACTAAAGGAATATATCCTCATTGAGAACTACTTGTGAACTAAGAAATAATAACCAATCAATTACTAATCACAAAAGTGAACAATTGTGGGGGATTTATACTCTTAACATGGTCATAACATTTCAGAAGCACGTGCCTCAAATGGGTTCTTTGTGGAAACCAGTTTATGAAGTTTATACATCCCCCCAAATACATTAGCTAGGTTGAGATTGTGACCACTACTCTTGCCAGGATGGACTCATGTTCTCCGTTTATTTAAAACTTAAACATAAAATAATACTAATAATGACAGTTTTTAAAAATAAACCTTAAATAATTAGGAAGTGATGCTGACACTCTCATGATTGGATTAGTTCACTATTATGAGCTCAATTGAATGTCAGTCACATATATCTCAGACTCCAAAGACCTATAACTTTATGTTACAGTAGCTGCCTGAGGAGGACTTCTCTTTAGGACATGAATATAAACATTGATGTTCACTTGTCAAAAACAATTAGCATCTTTAATGAACAAATTGGCTGCATTTATGTTACGATAAGCGCAAAACCACATCTTCCAGATTTCAGTTTGTAAGAACATTAGTGCCTCACAGAACCTGTGTACAGTATGTGTCAAATATAAAATTAAATTACTTGTTGTATCATTTGTGAAAAACATGTTAACTCCTCAATAACTACTTAAGCGTTACCTTGTCATCCTGCAGGAACTGCTAGTGATGTGGCCCATTATTTTAAAGTGAAAAACATGTTAACTCCTAACTAACTACAAGCGTTACCTTGTCATCCAAGAGTTAAAGCGTAGGGACAAGTAATGTCTCAAAAAGACAGCATCCATTTATGATTTTAATCAATTTAATAATTTACACTGGATATGTTGTTATTTTATAATGCGCTATAATACACTGAGGTGCAAAAATCTGTCACTGTTTGCACCAAGTATAAATAGCTAACAAGTATATATACCAGGCTTGTGCACAATTCAGAATTGAATTGAGAATGACTCCTGAATTCCAATTCAATTCTTGAATTTCAATTGATGTCAAAAACAGGATCTAGAATTACAACTTGAATTTGACAATGAAGCTTTACAGTATATGTCAGATATGATTGCATCACATATCATAAATTATATTAATTTGAACTACTTGTACAGATTACGTTAACAGCAAATGTTTTGGAAAATTATTAGCTAACACTACGGAGGCCATAATATTTTTGACTTATGGCTGAAGTTAAGTTTATCCTCCGCAGGTTGGCAAAAAATACATCTTAAAATGCATCAGATTGATGCTTTAAAATATGGAATATTTAAAATTTTCCTTCGGGGGACCATGCCCCCGGACCCTCCTTGAGGGGTAATATCCTTCTCACCTTTTTCATCCCTGACCCGTTTTCATGCCTGGCAGATGCTCAGCCCTGGCTGTTTTTAGAGCGTTTACTGTCTTTCCACACGATTCTAAAGACCTCTAAATTAGTTTGTTTCCAGTTACGAGTTTCTCTCTTGATAGCATGCGTAGCACAGTTGTACCATGGTGCTTTAGTTTTCTCTCTAACCTTTTTTAATCTAAATGGTGCAACAATATCTAATGTACTAGAGAACATGGTGTATACACTTGGTGTAAATAGAATTTCATATTTACACTTGGTGTTTATGCTATTTATATTTAGTTTAAATAGCATTTAAAATTATTTACACTTAGTGAACATAGAACAAGAACATACCTTTTGTATTTACACTTAGTGTAAATAACATTTATCACAGCTTGTGATAAACTTTGATTCATCATGTGGCTTTCTCTTTACCACTTTGTGTTTATAACTACTCATGTATGTGGTTTTACCACTATTTCTGCCAAGGGAGAAACAACCAGACTAATATGCACAAATCCAGGCAATTTCTAAAATTGAGAGCTTCCATAATGATAGTGAAGATCACGTGACATTTTACAATCGTAATAAAACAATATTTATCAAAATTTACATTAAAATATGTAAAATCTGTAACCACAAACATGAATACAGTGTGACATACAATTGTCATATGTAGCAACATTTGCAAAAAAAATAATAGGAGAGATTGAACTCATCATTCACCCCAGATCAACCATCACACGGAACAACCTTCACACACAAAAAGTAGTTCAAATAAAATTCTTATTTTTCATGAAGGGGCAATGTCCATTGTTAAAGCCATAAAAATCCATACCTTTGATTAAATTGTATATTGAAAGTATAAAAAAAATATATATTCATAGGCACACTGGGTCTCATTCATGAAACACGAGCAGAACGAATTTGTGTGTAAATCGTGTGTAAAGTGGTTCTGGCGTAAATTTTCAGATTCATTAAAATGTTCGTATTTTCCAAATGTTAGTTGGTACGCAAGAAATCTACACCTGCTCCCAGCCACGCGTAAATGGTGCGCTTAACATCCAAACGTTTTGCTCATTAAGAAAGGCTGCATTTTAATTCACCAATGGGTACATATTTAAACATTTTGAAAAAAAAAAATTATATAGTAATTACATATGGTTTTTCTTTTTACTTTTATTATGAGAGCCAGTAATAGCAGATCTGTTGATCGATGGTGGTCCTTCTTTAGTTTGAATATGATTTTTCCGAAGTGAACTAATTGGTTTTTTGCCGTCAAGCTTAATGTCGAACCATTTTCTTCTCACTTCTGGGACTTTTTGATTAACAGATGAAACTCCATTAACTGCATCTGTAATATGCCAAGCCTTTTTTTTAGGACCTGATATGCCACTATGTACGCTTTAAAATAAAATGTGGCGTTTTGAATGAACTTCTGATAATTAAACTTCAATTTCTGCATCCGAGAAATCTTTCTTTTTCATTCGCATTCATGTTATATATGCCTATATATAGATGTCAGTTGGATATAATGGGCGGGATTTATGGTAATTGAGAATGAACGTGCACGCGCATCCCATTTACGACTGATTGGAATTCATTAACACACACACACACACACACACATTTCACTATCACATCTGACGTTCACGAAGTATTTGTGAATCAGGAGAAGAATTTTTACGGGAAGGTCTCTTTACGCGCAAATCACTCTCATATTTACTCGTATATTTACGAATGTTTCATGAATGAGACCCATTGCCCTGAGGGAAAGTTCTTAGTTTACGAGTGCGTATCTAAAGTGAAATGGAGTGCACCCTCAGTAAGATTTAAAACAGAGCTAATATTGCCCAAGTTAAACACCCCTCTCCAGTGGCAGTTGCTTTGAAGGAGCTTAGTAGGGAGCAGGTCAAGGAGTAGACAAACGGTTCTGGAAAGGAAGAGGGTTAACAGCAGGGGGTGACAGCTCTACTGCACCATTATGAACAATCTGTGTGTCCTGCTTCTTAGCCCCCAGCTGTTTTGTTTGCTCATGAAACGTGGATATGACCCAGCAAGCTGTACTTCTTTGCAAGCATTGTTCTCTGTGTGGCAACAACAACTTTAATGCACTATGATATCCCATCAACATCGCATTCGTCAGCATGTGGCACACGGAGAGGTGGACAGAGTACTGCAATACTAGGGAGGGGGCATGAAGAAGTGGATGGAATAGATAAGAGGGTGTGTGGGGGATTTCTGCATATTAATCATGTGTTTTGTCTGCTCCTCCATCATTTATTCATGACAGCTGCTCCTCCTTCAGTGTTTGCAGAGAATGTGAGGATACTATAGAAAACATCATATGCTGCAGTGAAAAGCAGTATTCTGGAGTGGAGTAGTTTCCCGTGAAGCACAAACTCTTTTATGCCAGCCATCCAGACCCAAGGGGAGACATTAGCAATCATCGGAACTGCATTTATCTACTGGTGACATTCATCCACTGCTCCAGTTTACTGAGACCTTTTTTTTTTTTTTTTTGCCTCAAGATGCCAACTGACACTGTTTACCAAGGGGGTAATCCATCGACCGGAAGTTGAAACCTCGCGGGATCTGCCATCTTGTAGCAGAACTTCATTTGCGTTAGCATTCCCATTTACTCCCATTCATTTTGGCGTCACTTTGACAGCGAATAACTTTACATCTGAGGCGTTTGAAGACCCCATTTGTCCTTTATTTATTTTTTCTAAAGAAACACGACAATGTATAAAATGCTCCATAACTCACGCGACTCTCTGTCGCACAGTAGAGAGATTACCATATGGACAGGAGAAGAAGCTTGCGCGCAATTGGGGAAACCTGGAGGCAAAATAACAAAACAATTAATCAGAATACCTAGCAAAAGTGTCTCCTGCTCCTAGCTCATGGACGGCTCCTATTCACACTCTCCGCCTCTGCATGCTTCAGAAGGGAATGATTCAGATTTCTCACGCCACAGCACTAGAAGACAGACGGGTGGCTCTTGTCACATCTACATAGTCAAGCTCTGTTTGAGTCTGCGCGTCAGGGACGGAAGTGCTAAAAAAATCGCCAAAAACAGGCTTCAATCGTCTCAATGGAGTTCCAATGAGATCGCTCTGTCCATTTCTTTTACTGTCTATGCTGTTTACCTGTAATTACCATAAAGTGCCGCAGTGCATGGCAGGAATCGATATCAGGTGAATATGATTTCGCCAAGTAGCAAGTTCCTTCATTTTTTACTGGTTTTGAAAAAAACAACCTTATAGACAAACAAGCATAGTTCTAATTCTACTCCTAACATTTGAACGCACCGTTTACTAAAATCAGAAGGAAATTATGTTAAGACCTGACTGCAAACTGTAGAAACCTGTTACTGTTCTTGCAGTAAGAGACAATCTCTGCCAATGGGCAAGCATAATAACTAACAAAACAAATGCATAAATACAAATATACTTTATAACTAAAATAAATAAGAAATGGAAGAAGAATAGTACTCTGTTTTATGTCAAGTAAAGTGGTGATTACTGAATCAGTTCCTACAGTATATATATATATATATATATATATATGAAGAGTTCAGATGCAAAAGCCTCTAAGTGCCATTTGAAATTTTCTTCTAAAATGATAATTTTTATCAAGCTTGTATATTTAAGTTCAGTGATTTCACTTGAATGGCAATGAATATGACCTATTAATTGTCATTTAAGTGAAATTACTGAACTTAAATATACAAGCTTGATAAAAATGGTCCTTTTAAAAGAAAATTTCAAATGGCGTTTAGAGGCTATATGTATTATATATATGTATATGGGACTGATTCAGTAATCATCAATTTAGTCCGAGGATGAACGACTTCAAGCCGAATCTGTCCGAGCTTGAACGTCTCACACATTCAGAGTGTAAAAAACAGGATACTTTACAGGAAAATACTAAAACAGGAAGACAGTAGGAAAAGAGCTAAAATACGTGAGGGGTTGACATCAACGCTTGTCTGGTCTTCAAAAAAAATCCAGAGTCCTCAATGTCTGAGACCGAGACCAAAAACGGTCGAGTACGAGACCATCAAAAAGTCACCTCGAGACCAGTCTCGAGTACTACAACACTAGTAAGTGCATATAAGGGTCAACAGTGATGGAAGCTAAGTTGGTTTCTCACTCAAGAGCCAGCGCTTGGCTGTCAAGTCTTGCTTTGGAGAACGGAGCCCAATTGCATCTGGCATCAACAAATAAAAAAGTCATGCTTCAGGTTTTCATACTCTACAAGCAACTCCCATAAGATGACTGCTGGGTTTAAACTCTGCATAGGCAAATGTGCTATTTTTTTTTTTTCTTGACTAGTTTGAATGACCCCTGACTTGGTGGGACAGCATTGTGGATATAGCTTTAAACTTCGTTTTCCCCTTTATATCCATTGCACTGGCATTTCTCCAGCTTTTGGATAGATGACTTTGGATGAGTGTTGCTCTGTCAGAAGGGGTCTGATCTCCAGTTTCTAGAGTGCTGACCCCATATCAGACTAGAGTGACTGTATGGCAGCTGAAAAAAAATACAGAGCTAAAGTTAAAAAATTGTACCAATGACCTGGATGAGTGGTGAGGATTTCAGACTGGTTGCTTAGACACTCTTAAATGACTTCCCAAAATTCTCTGTTAGCTTCCTCTCATCTTCCTCTGCTCTATATTCATTTACTTATTCCATTGCTTTCTCTCTGATTTATTACTGTTAATAAAACATGCTATAATAATAATAAATACAATGTTATTAATCTCAAAACGCTAATGAAACGATTCCTCTGCAGGTGTTTTTTTGCAGGCTTTAAGATAATAAAGATAATTCTTGTTTTCAAGGGTTCTTGGAAAAGTTGCTAAATATTGTTAATAAATGTAGGCTCTATGCAAACAAAGTGAAAGACACACGATGAGGGATTATTAAACTCTTTATTAATTAATGCCATGATAATTGGAAATTAGCAGCAATTCATCTTAAAAATAAAACACGATTAAATCATTATCATTAGTGGGGTGAAATAGTTGAGATCAGCATGTTGGAGCATCAGGTTTAGACAGGCGTGAAACTTCACATCAATCACAGCTCTGAACCCTTTAAACCTGTCAACAGCTCCCACCGCTCATTAGTATCAATTATCAAAAAAGCTTATGAATGAGTGGTGGGGGCATTGGTGCTGTTTGGGAGGATTTCTGGGTGGTTGCTCAATCGCTCTCAAACGACTTCCCATAATTCTCTGTCAGTTTCGTCTCGTCTTCCTCTGCCCTATCTTCATTGACTTATTCCATTGCTTTCTCTCTAATCTATTACTATTAATCATTTGTGTGCATGACGTTTCTGTTGTTTATTATGTTCTTCTATGCAGTGTGCTTCTATGATGACCGATAACTGTTCTCAGACCATTTGGAGATATTAGCTAGGTAGATCAACCAATAAACCAAACATTCCTTTATTAATTAATGGTATATTGAAATATTTAGACAAGAACACAATTTAAAAATAGGTTGTTAACTGATCAAACTGATGTAATCAAATTAATGAAGAACATAGTAACCACATAGATTTGCTTGTTTGCTCAAATCACTTCTATTGCTAAACAGTTGTTAAGGTGCCCTCTGTTGCTTATTGCCCAAATCAAAGGTGCCCACCCACCCATGACTCTAATGCCTGGTTCAGATTACACAATTTTTTTTTTTGTCTGTTACGATTGTCACTGTGTCAGATAACACGATTTTGACTCCTAATCTTGTCGTGTCGTGGAGAAGACGCATGTCAGATTGCACGTTGCTTCCTGACCAGTTATCACATGCCGTCTTTAACGGCGCGCGTGATGTCATCTAGAAGGTAAAACTTGTAGAGAGTGACTTTCGGAAACGAACGGAAACAAACAATGGATGAAGCGGTGAGTGTTGTATTGGCTGTCCTGTGTTCAGAAAAAAAAAGTTAAAAAAGAAAGAAATCCCGACAATGGACACGTTCCTGGTTTTCTCGAAGAGGACAGTGGGCTGTCAATCCTCCAAAGAGAACTTGAGGTAAAATATTGTTTTCTTATATATTTTTACTTTTAGTTTTAACGTTAGCACCATCGTCTCTCTTTCGTTTCGCCATTTTTGAAAGTTATGTACGGAAAATCTTCTGTGCTCCTATTGGTCAACCTCATACATGTCACGGAACCGTCGTGGGCGACCGTTCTAAAAATTAAACATGCTAGTATTTTTGTCATGAAGCATCGCAGACGCGACGTACTGTAGGTTGTCGCCCACTATGACACTCTATGCGATATGATACGATCAAATATTGCGTCCCGACGCCAGTTGTCGTTTACGAATCCCCACGACACCCTACGTCAAACGAATCGTGCCAAAATTGGGATAAAATCGTGTAATCTGAACCAGGCATAAGACCTTTTGGACTGTAGATAGCCTGTGTTTAGCCTTTTTGAGGTAGCTGTATAATGGATGTGTGCTAAATTTAAAATATATAAGTTAAAAACTCTACATATGTGCATTTTGTGCAAAAAGTACTGTTGACTATAAGCAAACAAGTTACTACTGTATATTATATTTGCAGTTGTGCAGCACAAGCCACATAATCTAGATTGTTTTTTTTTTGACTGGTGGTCACCTGAATTTCTGGGTAGCATAAATGACAGCACAGAAATAAACAGAACAAACAAAGATATTTGTCCCTGTGATTTTGACAGAAAGGTGGCAGGAGTGGAGTAGATGCAAAGATATCAGAGAGAGAGATAGAGATGCTGGTTCTCTGAAAGATAAAAGACATGCCAGAATGTTTCTCTCTCTCTCTCTCTCTCTCTCTCAATTCAATTCAATTCAATTCAATTCAGAAAGCTTTATTGGCATGACAAAAAATACATTTTGTATTGCCAACGCGTCAAAACAACATAGAAAATGATTTGGAACATTTAGTACACAAAATATTAAAACTGATATCATACAACAATAATAATAAAATGAACAGATTAATAAATAAATAAAATGGATTAAAATATAATAAAATAATAAAATAAAATGGATTTAGAAATCATATATATATATATATATATATATATATATATATATATACATAAAAAAGAAAAATATTGAACATTATATACATGTGTGTAGGTCTTAGGCTGTGAGAGAGTGTGTGTTTAGTGTATGTTTTCTGGTTTCTGGTCGTCCCTCAGGATGTGGCAGGATGCTACAAATTTTGCAGCTATATTTGAGCATTTTGGCTTCTTCTCTCTCTCTCTCTCTCTCTCTCTCTCTCTCTCTCTCTCTCTCTCTCTCTCTCTCTCTCTCTCTCTCTCTCTCTCTCTCCCCCATTTATCACATGCTCTGAGATGGGCTGTGTGTGATGGAGTCGGGGGAACAAATCAAATTCAAATCCCCTTTCCAAAAAAAAAAGTCAAGTGGATCTTAAAACGAGGCTGGTGGTCCCAAGATAATCGCATTAAAAATAATAATAAAAAAAAAAAAACCTTATCTTGACAGTTGATAATAGGTGTGTTGCTTAGGTGGGAACATAGCAGTGTTTATCTGACATATTAACCTGAGTATAAGCTTTTTTCCTTGTCTGTGTTGCTTTGGTTACTTTTTTGCAGGGGTTAAACGTTTTCTTGATGAAATGTTAAGATATGGGTATTGGTGGCTGGTGCTTTTCATGAGTGGTGCAGATATCACTTGTCATGTATTATTATAGCAAATATGTATAAATATGTGTTTGTTACTGTATCTGCAATGCTGCTCCTAAAAGTGACAGTACTTCTAACCATAAAATTATTGGTGAAAAATAAATAAATAAATAAATAAATGTCACATAGGCCTAATTGTTCATAAATAGAGAGTGCATTACTATGTTTCTAAATAAACTGAAGTACAGTTTTAAAAGTACACATTGTAATAGCTGTAGGTATTAGTATGCTGTACAGTATACAATACATTCAAATTAGTTATCTTGCACAAGGACTAATCCACTGGGATTTAAGGTTGTTTACACACAGTTACATTTTTGTTTTCGTTAAGACTTTTTTTTTTTTTTTTTTTAAGTAAATATCCAGAGGAATAAAGACTGGCCTTTACCTTAATCAACAGCATTACATAATTTAAGGTTAATAATTAATAAAACTGAAAAGTGAACACTATACTAAAATAGTCTATATATTTATTCATTGTATGAAGTTTGATGTAAACAAAGTTCGGGAGGAGCATGTTCAGGTAATCAACCAATCAACTGAAAGGAAGCCAGTATAAATCAAGCTTTTCTCACCTCTTGTCTCACGACAAGTCTCTCAGCATCCCTCCATCACCCCATCACCTCACTCTCAACTGGGTCTATCCCAGTATAGGGGGAGTACTCTGGGTTCGGGCAAAATTCTGAGCTCGGAGCCCTCCTCACAGCAAGCTAAATACGCATTAAAATTATATTTGATTTTTTTATGTACGTACATGTGAACTCCTGAAATTTTCCACACGGAAAGATTCACTGTCACCATAAATTTAAACATGAATGGTAAAAGTTAACCACAATAGATGTGATTATTTGCTTAAAACCTCAAAAATTTAATAATAACAATTACAAAATAATACTTGGCTTCAGTTATGCAACTCAGCTCAGTAACAATACTCTACTGTATTGATTTCTACCAATAGAAATGTCGTAGTTATGATGGACCCTCAAACTCAAGACCTCAGAGTCATCCTATGTGATGAAATTTTGATGTCTTTAATTGTGTTGATACTGCAGATGATTGTGCTGTGCGTTATAGTGAAAATCTGCAGTGAGTGCAGTGTGATTTCTCTTTTCACTTCACTGCTGCAGATATGTTCTGATGAAAAATGTATGATTGCGCAAGTTTCTTTACAAAAACATGGATGGGGTGCTGCTTCCTCAGACTGCTACAGTATGGTGTTAAAACTGAGTCTATAGCTCAAACGGCGTTATTTTCTACACATTAGTTAAAGTGTGAACTGTGAGAGGAATTAAATTACAAGAAAATGAACAGAAAATATATATTTTGTTTTCATTTCAACATTCAATCAGTTCCCAAATGGACACAATCAAGTAACAGAAGTGAAATTTGAGGTGAATATCATATCAGGTTGACTTTACCATCTCCAGCAATTCTCACTGGAACCTGAATTTAGTTTTACAGAGACCAAAATGAAAAGTTTTACATTGGCAGGAGGAGATGTTTCTATTATACAAATCATGCACTGAAAATTGGCAGCTGAAAGACTGTGAGGAAAAAAAAGGGTCAAATAAGGCTGTAGTAAGCGTTTTCCATGTATACGGAATTTATGTATTATGTATATGCTGATTGGATTTTGGAGTGTTGCTGTAAATGCAAAGCAAAATGTGAATGTCAGAATGTGAGTCTGAAACTTCTCCATAGGGCTTTGATTATGAGGCGTGTCTTAACCGAACCAGGAAAAAAAAAAACCTCTGCACTCAATTGGATAGTCGGTAGACCTACAACCAATCAAAGCAATGCAGTAAGTCAACTTCTTTGCATAGCGCAGTTTTCAACTATAGAACTTACTTATTTTAGAAGTAAAATAACGAGTGTTGCTTCTTTTACTTACTCCTCCATGAGTGCGACCAAAGGAGAAACCACAACGACCACAGGCTTTTCATTACATCCCATCTTCTTAGCGACCGTCGGAGCCAGCTGATAAGTTACACTTTTGCCGAATCATGTAGGAAGGACGGCAAAAATATCTGTCCGATTGACAAATGCCTTGATTGCAGTTTTCTGTTCGTCTATTAAAATAATTGTGCTGTAAATTTATTTTACAACAGACGCGACAGCGGAATCTATACATCTCAATTCTCCAGCTGCAGTCATCTTTAAGGGAAACCAGTTAAGCGCTCTTTGATAACGTGATGATTACGTCCCTGCAGATCATCTGTCCATCATCGTATAAAGCCCGTCCAGTCAAATCATTTTTTGACTGATCATAATTTCTCCTCAATGAATCGAGTCCAGACCGAACTTCCCGACCAAAAAATGTTGTGGGCAGGGTTCGGGCTGCCATCCAGGAAACTTAAATTTTTTGTTTATCTTAATGCATAAACAATATTGTCTCAAAAATGCAAACATGTACATACATGTTGCTCACATACTATGGTAGCCCTGTTTGTGTTAAATAGAGTGTAATTTCACCTGTGCCATTAATATGTTTATAAGCAACTGAAAAAAGCACAAATGTCAAGGCATGTCAAAACATCTCAAGGACCCAAAAAAACACCTTGTATGGACCAGTATGGATGATATATAGTCTTGCCATACCTTGACTGACGGGATGCCGGTCGGGAAGCATCCTCTGCTCACCAGCTTTAACTGAGACCTCCCGTTAGAACCACATTTTATTTGTGGGACTTAGCCATAGTCCTTGAGGGGCTGGTTGGGACCCCCAGGCGCTGAACCTCTAGAGTTCCAGACCATAAACATTTTTTTTCTCATGGCTATAACTTGCAGACTCTGTCGACCTCGACATCCATCTTAGGGTGTATTCACACCTGCCTTGTTTGGTTCGATTGAATCGAACTCTAGTTCGTTTGCCCCCTTGGTGCGGACCTTTTGGGCAGGTGTGAATACAGCAATCGAACTCGGGTGCGGACCAAACAACCGAACCGAGACCCAGCTGAAGAGGTGGTCTCGGTACGGTTCCAAACGAACTCTGGTACGGTTCGTTTACGGTGTGAACATGAACCGACCCAATTGCAAGAAAGCACTGCGTCAAAAGAGAATATTGCGCGTCTTTCTGCGAGTCGTGTGTCTAATCGCACAAAGATGCAAAAAAAATAATCATTTGCAGTTCATAAAGCATTTGCAGTTCACCACCTTTTGGTGGTGGTTGACGAGTTTCCCCCTTAAAGCGAGTGCCGAGAAAAATTCTAAATATAAATGTAATGAATTATTATTATTATTAATGTAAGGATAGTTACAATACAAGGATGATGATGCGTTAATTTACGTTAAACTGGACAAACTTAATCGCAAGCGTTAACATTGACAGCACTTGTACACAATAAGAATCTCATTATTTGAATGAGTGAACATAGCCCCTCTCTATGAATGAAAACTTTATACCTTCTCTGTCTTCTGTGCAGTGCCACTTGTAACGCAAAGTTGAGATGTTGCCCAGAGAAAAAAAAAAAAAGAGTAGATGGTCGAATGAAAAGATGCACGAGAGACTAGAGTTGTCGTATTTCCCCGCATTTATAGAGCCACTCAAACGTTACACTCGTCGTCTTCTCAAAATCCGAATTACAACTTTGTATAGATGACATTGTATCATATGATACTCATTAGTTTCTTCATATTGCGTTTGTACAGAATTAACACAAAATTAGTAAAAGAACAAATATTGCAGTATGAAATATATGGAAATATCTCCATGCTGAGCCTTTTTTGCTCTTCCTGATTTCCCTTGAGAATCCTTGTCCAATGAATGGACGACCTTAGCACACGTGTGGTTTGGTTTACAAATTTTGGTTCACTTGCAAAAAGAGCAGTGTGAAAGCGAACCGTACCAAAAAAAAAAACACATTTATTTGGTCCGGACCAAAGCAAGTGAACTATCGGACTTTCCTGGTGTGAATACACCCTTAGACTGTGCCCCAGGCATGGTGAAGGCTATTTTGCATCGTCACCCCGACTACTTTCCTATGTTTCCGTTCTCGACCTTACATCCGGTTACTCTTGAAGCCTTCTAACGTTCACCATTCAGAACATAGAAGCAAGAGCACTCATCTGCGCTCTTCAGGCCTATGTCCACCGCACTAGCCTGTGGCGTGAATCAGAGCAACTCTTCATCTGCTATGGGGGTCGACACAGTGGGGCAGCCGCCACCAAGCAAACAATGTCACACTTGGTGAGGGATGCCATTGCTCTAGCCTGCGATGTGCTACGAGGGCTCATTCCACCAGGGGTGTTGCTTCATACCAAGCTTTGGCAAGGGGCACATGTGATGTGGCAGGCCAACGCGTTCTCATCCCAAAGCGCCATATAGGACGCTTTTGCAAAAGCGTAAATATCCAACGCACATGGCACCCTTTAACGTCTAATGAGATGCTTCGGTTAATGGTTGAGTTGAGGTATGGTGTAGGGTAAGGGTTAGACCACTAGGGGGCGCCTTCTGCCCAAATATATCTGCGTCTCATTTCACGTTAAAGGGTGCCATGTGCGTTGGATATTTACGCTTTTGCAAAAGCGTCTTATATGGCGCTTTGGGAAGAGAACGGGCTCGGCAGGCTAGTCCTCTAGATTTTGTAGTTTAGATGTTCATGCTACTCCAGACTCTTACCTCCTTGAGTCAACATCTCAAGCTCACGTCTGAGACCTTTCACGTGTTTGTGAGCACACACTACACAACCGCGGAGGGTCCAGAGACACCCAGTGCGGTGGCTTTGGTATTCTCGTTCCCATTAGCGCTGACTCAGTGCAGTATTGAGTGTAGCTTTTGAAAGGTAACGTCTCTGGTTACTTGATTCTAACCCTTTCCCCTGAAAAACAGGGGACCAGACGTTGCAATTCACCGCCTCACTGAGGATGTCCCTCTTTCTCTTCAGACAAAATGATACCTGAAGATGCACCTCTGATGAGCATGCTTTCCATGCTTGTTCACAAACATGATTCGCAGTCGGTCACTCACAAAGGTGTTCATATTAGCACTGACTCGGCGCAACATCTTGTTCCCGCTTTTTCAGGCAACAGGGTAACAGTCAAGTAACCCTAGACGTTTTATGGGGGCATTCCATTGACAATGATTTTTTATACTGTATAAACTGTACATTCTATCCTACCCATAATAGACAACTTTCTGGTTATATATATATATATACAGTATATATATACAGGGCCTGAAATTAACACCCGACCACCTGCCAAATGCGGGTGAATTTTGCTATTGGCGGGTAACACTGTCAATCTACCTGCCACATTGGCGGGTAGCCAATGAGAATTGAGTGATTCATTAGGATTTTTACATTTCAACGAAGTCCGCTATTGCGGTGGACTTTAGCTAAAATGTGGCGGCACATTACTGGGGTAAAGAGGCCAGCTGAAACAAAACAAACAGCCAACAAAAAGATGAGGATGAGAAAAATAAAAGTAAAGAAGACATTTTAATACAAAGTGAACAATCGGCGGCAATGACAAGGTTCGTGAGCGGCTGATTTATGACAGCGACTGTTGTTTCGGAACGTTCATGCGATCAGAAAGAAGATGAGGCTCTTTTTCTGACTACGTGTGCGAGTATTAAACTGTTGGTGAGATGGGATGAGATAATGTAGCGCATCGCTGTTGTAGGTTACAGTACAATGACAGTTGCACAGATGTGTGTGCGTGTGCAACTGTGCATGTTGGGAGTTGGGAACCGGTGAGAAAATGTCCGGTACCCTGTAATTTTATCAGTAATAACATTATTAATTTAGTTCATATTTAACCGTTCCTGAACGCTGTAACTAAAAGCTGTTAAGAGTAAGACCTGTACGTGACTAAATCCGCCATCAACACAGCCGCGTGTGATTTGTTTACGAGCTACGGTAGGTCTATCTGTTGAGTATATACTATATATGTTGTGTGTGTGTGTGTCTGTCAAAATCAATGAATAAAAATATTTTTTTTTTATGTATGTTATTAGAGTTATTATTACTTGACAGCACTAAAATGTGTGTTCTTACAAGTTAAAGAACAATATTGTGAAATTCCCGGGTTTTTTTTTTTTTTTTTTTTTTTTTACGTTTATGAGGCAAAAAAAAATGGCTGGTAAAAAGTCTCTGTGGCGGGTGAATTTTTAAATCCACCTGCCACAGTGGCCGGTGGCCGAAAAAATTTACTTCAGGCCCTGTATATATATATATATATATATATATATATATATATATATATATATATATATATTTAAAAAAAACATCACTTTTTATACACTGTTTTCTTCACATTGAACCAACGGATTTCCCCACAAAGACAAGACAAGGATTTTGCATCCTTTCTGGGGACTTTTGACATTTTACCAGGATCTCTCTCTCTCACACACACACACACACACACACACACACACACACACACACACACACACACACACACACACACACACACACACACACACACACACACACACACACACACACACTAATGACTATACAAACTATAGTGGCCAGGTTAACCATGATATAATGATCTTATGGCTTAATAGGCTGCTTTGATGACCTGTTCATCACTGGCACTTAAAGTTTAGTATATGTCACAGGGAAAGGTCAGCACACTGCTTACAGAAAGTGGAGAGGACACTTTTCATTGTTATTACTATTATTTATAATAAATTGGTGATGACATTATAATTGCAATTATTATTGTAGTTTAAATTTAACTAAAAATAAATTGCAGACACTAAAACTAAAGTGAGTAAACTTTGAAATGAGGTAAATTTAAAATAGTATTCAAATAAAAACAAATATAACTTTGCTGAAATGTTTCAATGAAGAACTAGCAAGAAGCAAACTAATAAGTAAGGCAGATTGTGAACATCACACTAGGCAATTGAATGCTCAATTTTGCCCTATGAAATGAATTTATTTAATGTAATTTTTAATGTATTTATTCAATATCAGAAATTAAATATCATTGACAAGATGAGCCATAGATGTGCACAGACTTGCCTCCAGTGAGGAATATTAGGTCCTCTCAGCATGGTGGGGGTTCCCACAGCACAGCCTCAGGTTGGATGTCAGAAATACATCAGCCTGACTTTTCTACTCACCTTAAAATTGCAATAAAAATCAAACAAATCCTATTTCTTAGAATAAAGATAGTACCTACTGTCTCTAAATACCTACATGAACCAAATTAGATTAGTAGCAGTTAAACCTTAAATCTTCAATGTGTAATTTTAAAATAAAACCATCATTATGATGATTGGGATAGTTAACTTACCATGGCTTATGACACAATACATGAAATATGCATTCTGCTAATTATGTGTGGATAAATAGATCTGATGTGGGTGTTAGCTCCATGACTGCATGACCCTTTTTTGAGTAGCAGTGTACAATTTCCCCCTTCAGCGTGTCAAAAAGGGGCAAGTGAAGCGTGAGGACAGGGTACTTTCAGCGGGGTGAGTGTTTTACACCCTTCAATTAGCTTCCAAGGGTATGGATGACCTCCATGTTTTATCCTGACGTACACCCCCTGGCCCTCTTATCATCTACCCACTCACTTTGCTTTCCAGAGAAAGCAAGTGCTCTTCCAGAGCGGGGGGAAGTAGATCTGTTGTTTTACATTATAGGTGAAAGCATTAAATTTTATTTAAAAAAAAAATGAAAAAAAAAATACTTCTGTATCGATGAAAAAGGAATTTAATTCTGGTTGATGACAGTAAAGTATCTGATAATGTAAATGAGAATCCAAAAACACTGGGTGGCAGCTTTGAGGTACAAGTAGTGATATCATTCAAAATGATGCAGATTATGTGTAAATCTTTAGTGCTTAAGCATTTTGTTTGTATATGATGGACTTCAGTTGTTATATGTTATATCTTCAGTTGTTACACTCTATATGTTCAATATTCCCGGTTGGACGCTTTCCATGTGAATTTAATGCTAGCTTTATTAAATTGACATTTTATATTTACTTTGAGCATTGGAAAACAAAGTTTTCATTTTTTCGACTGTATGTGATGATTATTTTGATTGTGAGCTGAAATAAACATTCCAAAGCGGAGCCGTTGTTGCATTGTCAGCGGCATTGAGCCTCATCCATTCATCCATCCATCCATCCATCCATCCAATCAATTCTATTTTTCAAACCGCTTTGCTAAAATGAAAGGTCTCAGGGATGCTGTAGCCATATCCCAGAGTCTCAGTATGCAGGAAGACATGCTGGACACTTGGCCAGTGTGTAATATTCACACAGTTTGTCCTCATATTTTATGTTAACTAAAGTTCTGTGATGGTAACTGAATAGCGATGTCACTTTTGTCAATGCAATTTGCTTGTGAGCTGACTTCGCAATTAGTCTTTTGTGTACCTTAACAAAAAATAAAATAAAATAATTTCCTCATATTTGTCAAACACCCACTTAACAAGGTCAATCAGCTGCCAAGAATGCCACTAAAACTATTTGAAGAGTTCAGATGCAAAAGCCTCTAAGTGCCATTTGAAATTTTCTTCTAGAATGGTCATTTTTATCAAGCTTGTATATTTAAGTTCAGTGATTTCACTTAAATGGCAATGATAATTACCTATTAATTGTTATTTAAGTGAAATTACTGAACTTAAATATACAAGTTTGATAAAAATCATCATTAAAGAAGAACATTTCAAATGGCATTTAGAGGCTTTTGCATTTGAACTCTTCATTTAGAGAATTTATTGCCGCAGCCAATGCAAAGAAACAGCCAGATAGCCAAATAAAATATTTTATTTCCAGTCTTTAAAACTTTATCTGAACTTCCTACAGGTCTTTATAGTGTTTCAGAGTCAGTATTACAATACTCTTTTGCTAGCAAACCCTGACCCATAACCGTTCCTTCTTGTAAAGGACTCGACTGTCATGCCTGATTTTTCACAGGCGGCATTACAGCTGCTTTCTAGCCAAACTCATTACAAGTGTTTCTTCTCCACTTCTTATTCACCAATTTTGCTCCCAGTAGTGTTCTGGTCCTCTGGGTCCTCTTTGTACTCCATAATACCACAAGGTGCTGTCTAAACATTTACACTGCATACCAGCAAGAAACTGTTCCTGGAGTAGCCCATTTGATTAATAAGTACCAGCTCCTCTGAGATTTAGGAGGAGGGTAGAGAGCGGCAGTAGACCCAGCGGCCATATCCTGGGTCTAAAATTAACACATGCAAAATGCAAGTGAATTTAGCGTTGCCAAATAAATAAAACCGAGTTACTTGCCAGCTGGCAGGTAACTAAATGATGCACATGATCAAGCTGTATACATCATGTATTTTTTAATAGGAATTTATTATATTGCAAATATAGTTTCATGACCAGTATGATATACTGATTGGCTTCATCACTCTCTCCTCTCCACCAGTAAGCTGGTGTGTGGTGGGTGTTCTGGCCCAATATGTCTACCGTCGCATCATCCATGTTGATGCTGTACATTGGTGGAGGTTGAGGAGATTTCCCGTTCCATGTAAAGTGCTTTGAGTACCCAGAAAAAGCGCTATAGACCATTTCACAAGATGTAAACAACACTGGTCCAGAAGCACTTCCTGTTTCAGTTTGTAACTGTTTTCTTTATTTCACATGTAAAGAAAACATCTTAACCCTCTGTGGTTGTTCGGCCCAAATGGACCCGAAGAATTTAAATAAAAATTTTTTTTTAAATCACAGCTTCCTCGAAATGGTCCGAAATTTGGTGACTTTGTTGATATTTGGAGACAGGATGTGAATAGTCTAAGTGGTTGTAAAAAAAATAGTCACACCTGGGGTGTTCGGGTCCAAATGGACCCGCATGGAAAATGAATGGGAAATTGGCAAAAATGTGAAAATACTGAGTTTTTTTGTGCGTACAATCTACAAATCAGCAATGATCTTGAAAAAAAGCACACAACAGTAAAGGGGTGAATCTATAAAACATCAAGAGTGCAAAACAGACACATCCAGACACACATACACACACACACACAAACACACTTTTATACACAAACACACCAAAAAGTTCAGATTTTACATGTGTTTTGAATTTTTAAAATGCTCAGTTTGTCCACCAGATGGCATCCATCTCATTTCAAAAATTGCTTTTATGAGGCCTAGGCTTGACTCTAAAATGAAATACAGCTTTAAAAAAAATTAAAAAAAATTTTTTTAAAAAAAATTTTTTTTCTATTATGTTCAATGGGGGGAAATTTTGTCATAATTATTGCATTAATACTAATTATATATATATATATATTGTTTTTTTTTAATTTTCTCAAAACACCAAAAAAGAAAAGAAAAAATATTATAAAAAACGAGTAAAAAAAATTTTTTTTTAAATATGAATCCCGCCCTTTGGGTCCATTTGGACCCGAACACCCCGAGTGTGACTCTGAAACGAACAACCCCAGAGGGTTAAAGATGTTTGTTTAACTTTTTGAGTCAGTTTTAAATGTTCTGTAGGTTGTATTTTATCCCAGCTTTTATGTAGTGTTAAAAAACTGAAACAGGAAGTGCTTCTGGACCAGTGTTGTTTACATCTTGTGAAATGGTCTATATAAACGTAACAAATTATTATTAATTATTATTATTCTTTTTTTTTATGCTCAGTAAATCTAGTGACTAGCTAATGGCAGGTGTGGCAGAATCCTCATTGTGGACCCTGGATCCTGCAGCAGGGGCACTGTAATGACAGGGGTGGGCCGTGGTGCGACCAAGCAAGACCAATGCGAGGACAATGATCGGATATGTGTGCTTCTCCCTGAATGCTTCTCCCTCAATGAACAGGAAGACACAAACAAAAACACAGAGCATGAGAGTAAAACACAAATACAACCTTTGAATGTCATCTTGCTTGCAATTATCTCTTCTTCAAAGTGTATAGGATTTATCATTTTAGATTAGATAATGGTTTTAGCCCTGTTAATATAAAACGTCTGATTAATAGTTTGCTGTTATACGCTGCTGTTTCCTTGCTCACTGTAATTATCTTGCCATTGCTGATTAATATAGCTCAACATGCTTCCATGAAACCACCAAATCCCAAATATGACACTGCAGGAGCTTTTTCATGCTAATTATATAGTCTTGGCTGGATGTTTACACTCGGACCAGTAACAGTGGCTTGCATGGACACAAAAAAAATGGCACAAGATCTTTTCACCTGCTTTACTTGGACCCTTTGTTTTTTTCTAAGCCTCTTTGTAAGCATGCTAAACCAATTAAACATTGCTGTCTTCACATGGCAGCATGGCAAAGGAAGCAAGCCATTTGGAGTGTGCACATCCTCTATTGGGTTGATATGAATGTAGAGCAGGGGAACTGTGGCCCTCGGGATTCATTTTCCTGCAAAGTTAAGCTCCAACCTTAATTAAACACACCTGTATATGCTAATCAAGGTATTCAGGATTACTGTAAAGTTACAGGAATGTGAGTTTGTTCAGGGTTTGAGCTACTCTGCTGTTGAGATCTTGCCACATTTTGCCCAGCCCTGATGATCTCGAAAAAGAAGTATATTTCAAGTTCATTTTATGTAGTATATTTAAGTAATATTCAAGTATATTTTTAAGTATATGTAGTAAGTATACTAATGTCACTGTGTACTAGTAGTAAACTTGTAAGTGTACTATTTTAATACCACTTAAATTGGCCCACTTTTAGTACATAAAAGTATATGTTTAAGTGTACTATAAGTGTAACAGTAAGTGCACACCCAGATAGCAAACTGACATTGAATCAACGTGGAAACATGACATCGAAACAACGTTGATCTGACATTGTTTTGCTCATCGAATTAACGTTGAACCAACGTCAGACGCGTCATTCTTTCAAAACTAACGGAAAATCAACTTGAAATCAACGCGTTGTTTCAACGTTATGAAAGTAAACCAATTTTCGATTTTCATTTAGCTTTGAAGAATGCCACGTCTGACGTTGGTTCAACGTTAATTCGATGAGCAAAATCAACGTTGTTTCAATGTCATGAGAGACATCGTTTCCACGTTGATTCAATGTCAGTTTGCTGTCTGGGTATACTAATGTCACTATGTACTAGTAGTAAACTTGTAAGTGTACTATTTTAATACCGCTTGGGACTAAATTGGCCCACTTTTAGTACATAAAAGTATATGTTTAAGTGTACTATAAGTGTAACAGTAAGTGCACAACTTGTTCATAATTATGTATCTCATGTGTACTGCAAGTGAATTTATGGGTATACTAGTAGTTTACTTTTTTACTGTAATACTTATACAAGTATACTCTGAATACTTAATTATACTTTTAAGTATTTCTGGATCAAAAGATTGAGTACAAGAACAGGACAAATATACTTGCTTTTCTCTCAGTATAAGTCAAGTACACTTAAGTGTAATAAGTCAAGTACATATAGTATTCTTCTGAGAAGTACAGGAAAAATAAACTGAAAGTGTACTTTCTTATTTTTAGTTTAAAAGAAGTATACTAATGGCACACTTGAATAAACTTCTTTTTCGTAAGGGTGATAAGAACCACCTTGACTCTTCTCAACAGGGAGACCTCACTAATGATTAACTGGGCACAATGCATACATCTGATTGGATGGCTAGCCTACATATGTCTATGTGGAGATGTGTGATGTGTCTCTTAATACATGGAAGGTGACAACAAGAGGAAGGAGGGTCAGAAGAGGTTTGCTATGCTTCATCAAACACTAGATCAGCAGGGTGCACATAAGTGTGTTTGAATAAGAAAAGGAAGCGCGAGTGTCAACAGTGCTGCTGATGTACCATGGATCAAATTGAAAGCTTAGAGTGACTGCAGATGAAACAATATATCACATTTAACAAGCAGCAATACGTTTACTCTCGCTATTCACAAACCTGAAGAGTAATGTTTTATCAGTTCCTGAAACATTTTCCTTGAGTGACAAATAACAGCAGGAGTAGGGATTTTGGAGGCAAATGGGAGCTTGACAGTGTTCTACTGAAGCAACACAAAAGTTTCACTAATGATTCTCCATGCATACACGGCAAGCTCGCTGCACCCCCACACAGTTATTTCCATAAACAGCCATGTGCATATCATGAATGCATCTGCATTAATCTACTGACAGCTCGTGGGTCTTTTAAGCCATCGTCAAGAAGGGTGATGAAGTCCCAGAGCTTATTTACCGGGTCGACCACATCCCCTATCTCGAAAACAGCTGGGTGCCGATCTGCCCTCCCATGTGGGAGCAGAACCTGGACCAATTAACCGCTCATAATTCATTACACACTTCTCACTTTTCTGTAACCTGCTGTGGCATAAGCACCCCATTTCTTTCTGTCTGGCAGACTCAATGCAACCCCCCAGTCTGTTCACTACGGGATCCTAGCCGGGATCATGGTAACATGGCTATTGTTGAAATAAGTAAGACATTTGCACACACATTGGTATTTAAAGGTGAATTCAATTGAGCAATCGAAAGGTGAAACAAATATATAAGTGGGAAGGTTGATAGCTTCTGTTCTACACTTATTTAGTATCAAAGGGACCCAGTTCACTGTATTGTAAATATTATTAATTCAGTTTTCCAAGATAATAAATGTCAATTTGTAAACTTGTTTGGGAAAGAAGTGAGAAAGAGAAGAAAGGGTAATTTTCCCACACTTGAATGGCTTATTTTCACTGAAGCTGGTGCCATAAAGGATTTCCACACCAGGCTAATTTGAAATATATTAAAGTGAGCTTACTGCAAGGAAACCAATTTTGCTCGCCTTTGCTGGTGCTCTCTGACAAATGTAGAAATGTAATCAATTTAGCGGAGCTAAAAGTGCAGTGCTATCATTGTGCTAATTTCAATTATTCTCCCTTTAGCCCTGTGTGAGTTGGAGAACTTCACTTTTACACTACTTTCCTTCATTCTTAGTCATTTGAAAACAGTACAGAAAAGAATTGATCATTCGTGTTTAATCCAATCAAATTGTTTTTGCTAGGTATTCTATGTTCACCAGAATATCATGTTGTTAGTTGTTAGCAAAATGCTAACACCAGACTACTGGAATCAATAGTGCTTACTATGAAGAGCAGTCATAACACTTTATAAAGATTAAATTAATTAATTGGCATCATGGGGAGTTAACTATCTTTACAACATTTATTACTATTTGGTTAATGCTAATTTATAAATATTGTATTGTTTAAGGATATTTCATGTTCATTCATAATACTTTATTGTTTAAAAACTAAAAAAAACAAAACAAAAATCCCTGATGCAACTACTGTTAACCATATTGAAATTGTCACCAGACTGTCTTAGCCACTAATGAAGCTTGAGGACATAAACATAATTTATACAAGTACATACACAAATGCTGTGGCACATATTTGTCAGCGTGCTTACTTGCGCTTAGTTTTGAAATGTGGCAAAACATTTTGCAATGTACCTACATAAATCTTGCTAGAAGCTAATAGCCCAGATAGCAAACTGACATTGAATCAACGTGGAAATATGACATCGAAACAACGTTGATCTGACATTGTTTTGCTCATCGAATTAACGTTGAACCAACGTCAGATGCGTCATTCTTTCAAAACTAACGGAAAATCAACTTAAAATCAACGCGTTGTTTCAACGTTATGAAAGCAAACCAATTTTCGATTTCATTTAGCTTTGAAGAATGCCGCGTCTGACGTTGGTTCAACGTTAATTCGATGAGCAAATCAACGTTGTTTCAATGTCATGAGAGACGTCGTTTCCACGTTGATTCAATGTCAGTTTGCTATCTGGGAGGTGAATGCAAATGCATGTGCTAATCATGTGCTCACATACTGCTGTTAGATATGTTTTAAAAAAATCTTTTGCAAGCTGTAAATGTTCGGCAGTCTTGAAACTTAAGCATGGTTTGAAGTTTAAGGCTGCGGAAAGTCATGGGAAGTTTATCACTTCTAATGCTGCATTAATTATTAAAGTGACAGAGATTAAGGCCATCCAAGGTTCTACCCCTGCTAGTAGTTTGAGTTTGTCATAGTGTTCACACTTTCTGAGTGCCAGAATGGTTGAACTTCTATTTCTGCTTCTGGGGTTTTGGAGTCAAATCTTGTCTGCTGTTATGGTAGATTGTTTTGTGTCTGCTGGAGAAGGACCACGTGTCTGATTTGCAGTTAGTGAATAAATTACAAGTGACCCTGTTTGACATTTTAACTTAATGATGAGTGTTTGGCTGGTTTTAGTCTGGGTATCTCCTTTTAAAATACTGAGGGTGAAATGTGCAAAAACAAAATACGCTTTATGCTAAATAATATTTCTGTCTCATTATGTCAGATTTTGTGGTGAACAAGTGAGGTCGTATTAATTCGTACGAATTAGCCACCTCGTAAAATTCGTATGAGTTGTCATGAGATCGGGTTGGATAAAAAGTTTCTGATAGAACTCAAATATTCATGACAAAAGATTTTTGTTAATACATTATTAAATGATTATATTAGTTTCTGTTAAGCACATTTCACCCCCAAATTATCATACCCTTAATACTATGCAGCTGCAGTCTAACCTCTGTAATAATAACAATAAATGCATAAAGATAAATCCACAAAAATCTTTTGTCATGAATATATGAGTTCTATCAGAAGCTGTTTATCCAACCCGATCTCACGGCAATTCATACAAATTTGATGTGGTGGCTAGTTCGTACGAATTAATAGGACCTCACTCGTCCGAATTCGTATGAGTTGTTTGCTAAATTGTACAGATGTTATGAGTTGCCCAATTCGTATGAATTTGTTTAATTGACCTACCCCTGAACCTACCCTTCACTGTGGTTTAGACAAATCTCTTGTACGAATTCGTACAAAATAGTCACCTTTTATTCCCTCGTATAAATTGGACTTGAGATAGTATTAGTTTATCATAGCAATAGATCCACATATACATAATCGGCAGCCATTTCTGATTGCATTGTGGTGGTATTGATTTATATTAGCCATTTGAAATGTTTTAAATGTTTTGGTTTGCACTTGAATTTAGAAGATGGCTTTGACTGTAATCAAACAATACAAACTTGTGACTTTTTAAGTGTACTTCTCTACTCACTGTCTTGAGTTGATCTTTATAGCTATTTCTGTCCATCACATCGAATGCATAGATGCATATGCTAGCCTCCATTCGGTTACTACTGCCATGTTTTCAATTACATTCTTGCCAGCTGACTGGACTTTTTTTCCGAAGTTTGAAAATTGTCTCAAGGACCATTATTCCCTCCATTGATCTGAGGAGCTGCAGAAGGGCAAACTGTAGTGGAATGGCATTTTTTCATCAGCCTGTCATGGTTGGTGATGTCATAATGAGCTCTGCACTTACCAATCTCACCATACAGCCCAGTGATGCAGAACTGGCTAATGGAGCTTCAGGTGAATGTGAACCTGAAGTGAAAAGGCGGGTCTTAACAACAGCAAGTAAAGAGGATGATTTCCGTCTGATGTCGTAGTTTATGTTTATAACTACAGTATGTGACAGACAGTCGTATCAAGTGTGTTTGATTTTACTAATCATCTGCTGGGCAGAGCACAGATGGCTTCTTTTCACTCCTTCATTGTGTTTCACTCTCCATTTATTAATTTTAATTTCTACTTCACGGTGTGAATTTCATTATTCAAATGGTGTACCTGCTGTGTATTGTTGGAGCAAAATGTATGAAAGATCTTGGATTAGCTTCTATTTTGATGCCACCAATGGCTCAGGGGAAAAGGTGAAAAGGGAATTGCAAATTGAGTTCAAATCTTAGATTTATTAATCAAAGATTACCATAACTCTACAAAATAAAATAGAAAGAAAATAAAAATGCTTTTGTATCTAGTAATGCACCGCACATGGATGAATGTTTAATGTTCAGTGTTGTAACGTACTCTTAACACAATACCAAACAGGAAGTCAACAAGGAGGTTGAACGCCAACAAATTCTCTCGCGTGTCTCCTCAAGAGGTTCAGAAAAGAACGTAACAAACTGTTTAGATTTGCCAAGATACCAAAGTCTACAATTAAAATGTCTAGAGTTCTCAGTATGAACTCATTACAAGAGATCTGTGAAAAGGTATCTTGCAAATTTGTCGTAGACAAATTGATTTGAGCCGTGTTCTGCATGCATTTTGTAGCAGTACACTCTTACTGTACGTCAACAATTGGTACTAAACTGAAACAACTGAGATCAAGTTAGTGTTCTTAGCAACAAAGTTTAGCTTTGGTCTCAACCACAAGAAAGTCTATTAGCATTATGATATTTATCAATGGGGTGCGTTTCCCGAAAGCATCGTTAGCCAACTATGGTCGCAAGTTCTGTCGTTATCAGCATAGTTCAACAAGTCGGTGTTTCCCTAAAAACATCATTCCAATGACAGCCCATTCTCACTCCCAAGGCGTCACCTAACTGACGCCTTGGGAAGCATTTGACCATGCTTCAATATCTGACGCTTTAGGCGCCCTTTAGCGTCAGTTAGATGACGCCCTAGGATCGCATGTACCCTACCCCCACCCCATACCTAAACCTAACCGCGTCCTCTAACTGACGCTTTCCTTTAGCGTCAGTTAGATGACGCCGTAGGATCGCGTCATGTAAGTGACGCTAAAGGGCGCCTAAAACGTCAAATATTGAAGCATGGTCAAAGGTGACGCCTTGGGGTGAGAATGTGTTGCCAATGAACATTCGCAAACAGCATCGCAAAGTTGTGTGGTTTGAACGACAGCTCTCGACCTGTGGTTAGAAGCATAGTTTCTATATTGCATGACGTTTGGACGTAATAAATCCTTATCTTGAGCAAAATTAGCAAGCTGACATTCGGTACAACCGGTGCCTTTTATTTAAAATACATACAAATCTAATTTACGTCTTTTAGTTTGTCAAAAGATTTAAAGTACCGTGTTTAAAGAGTGCGCATGTGCGAACGTGCCAAATATTGAGTATGGTAATAAAGCAAAATAACTGAGAACAATTAGGAATAGTCCTCAGATGACATGTCTGTAATTTATATATAACATATCTAGCATTAATTGGATCTCAAACAGTTTCATTTAAAGTAGTTATTACTCCACCATGTGCGAAACCAACGTGATTGAACGATACTTTCAATGGGTTTCGGGAAACAGTCATGACTAGCTTGATTTCTCCAACGATGCATCGAACTATGGTAGTGAAGCAGCAAACTACATAGTTGTACTGGAAACGCTCCCCTGAATTGTTGTTGTGACATTCACAATAAATCACTGATCAATCACTCTAGTTTCAATCACTCAGCCAGAGAACTGTAGCACAAGCCTGTCAATTTTCCACTTCAAAAACAAAAAAAATATGTGAACAAGATGCAAGTTTTGGGCTCTGGCGATCCATATATACCACCTGCTGCTGTATTTCAATCATTAAAAACAGCAGAACGTTCTAAAGCGCTTTATGTGAAAAACACTTGAGTTGGGTTCAGTTGGTTTGGATGATGCACAGGTGAGCAGATGAGCTCAGAATATGAACATATATTTTTCTTTATAATGTTTATTAATGGATAAAACGAGAAATGTATTCCGTTCATCTGCTTGCCTGTACAAAGTATACATCACCAACAAGGTGTATATTGAATCTGGTATTTTAATATCTCTCTACATCAGTTTACTACAAACCTGGTAAAAATGATTGACAGGCCGCAGATGAAAGCCTTGTTTTGCCCTCCAGGTGGGCTTTCCTATAAACGTATGACATCACTACAGCAGGAATTTTTAAACTCGTGCCATTTTCTTTTAATTAAAAAAAGGGGGGGGGGGAGAATAAATATCACATAAGCTGTCATAAGCCGCTTAGTGTCAGTGTAACGGCTGTCTACAGTAAGAGCACCAGCTCTAGAAGGTCACAATTACTCAAAGACTTAGATGGCAGACAAGAGAAAAACCAAGGAACATTTAGAAAATTGTGTTGATTCGGGATCTTTGTAGAGCTGCAGGGCTTGAAAAATTGTCCTGGCATTGAATCAACTACTGAATTAAATAAGAGAGAGTGGGAAGTTTATTACAGGAAATGCATCATGTACCGCAAAAGTGGAAGACAAAAGGCTCTAATAAGGCCTTATGCATCGGTAATGTAGTCTTATATGAAAACTTTTAAATGCCAATTCTATAAATGAATTCAGTGCTTCTATAAGCGAATTACTGGTTTAAAGATTCAAAGTTTCAACAGTATTCTTCTGGGTATGAGTCACTTTTTTTGTTTTATTAATACTTTATAACACACTGCTGATAAATCAAAAGTTCCGTTTGGTTTTCGCCCTCTACGAGTCAAACTCACTCCTGTTCACCTTCATGTCTCTGAGTCAGCCTGTGTGTGTCGGGTCCTTCTCATCACAGACTGAACAACTGATCATTCCTGCTATAGACTGTCCATCTAATGAGGCCATTTTACTCAGCTGACCAGCACAGCAGAGACAGCACAACATCAAAGTCCTCTGTTATACAGTCATGTGCCTGTTTTATTGTGCCATTCACTGAGTCACGCACACACACACATCACCTCGGCCACTTTACTCTGATAGCAGATGAAAACACCAAATCTCTTGATTTTTTTTCTTTCTCTTTTTCTTACAGTTTAGTGACCAAGCTTGGTTTTTGTCATTTTTCTTTAATGATCCCGTTTCACCTCACAGGTGAGGTCCGACTGCCTCGAGCACTCCGGTATCACATCCATCTTTGTGAAGATATAAATAACTGAAATAAGAACAGATAAATTATAGATAGGGAGGTTGATATCCTCTTTTTTATCACACCTTGTTTCCTCAGTCACAACAGAGATAACACCTGGCTGCTCCTCCCAACTATTACCCATACTGGTGCGACGGGACAGATTTGCTATTTTTTCCAAATAAATAGACTTCAAATAGATGAATAGAAGCACCTGAGATTTGCTGAAATGTACTGTGACATGATAAAGAAAACAAATTACGATAAAACAAAAACAGAAGAGAGGGAGCGAAGAAGTCCATCTTTGTCATTAATTTGTCACATTTGACACTCTGGCAGGTGCTTCAGTAAAAAAAAAAAACACTCTTCACAAGTCACTCAGAAAAAATAAAAATAATTAGACTTATCAATTAGTCAATTAGACTTATGTCTTTAATATTTTTGTTGTATTTGCTTTCTTTCTTTTAAAGGGAAAAATGCTGTGTGTCATGTAGTTCCAACACACCGTCACTCACTCTAAAAAATGCTGGGTTGTTTCACCTCAATTTTGGGTCAAATATGGACAAACCCAGCCATTTAGTTAAATTTCTTAATTACATTTTAACCCAACGTTTGGGTTTGTCTGTATTTGACCCGAAATTGGGTTAAAACAACCCAGCATTTTTTTAGAGTGCTAAGAATATTTCCCTATGCAACAGAACAAAATGACCACATTTTGAAAAGTTCCAAAATATTTGTTATCAGATTTTGCTTTCAGTGCATTCCGTAAAGACATGGTTATCCTCAATCTTTCTGGTCGGCTGTATTTCAAATGCATTTTTCATACAAATTTCAAAGTGTTGTCACACTCTAAAAAATGCTGGGTTGTTTTAACCCAATTTTGAGTCAAATATGGACAAACCCAAAATGTTGGGTTAAAAATGTAATGTAAAAATTTAACCCAACGGCTGGGTTAGTCCATATTTGACCCAAAGTTGGGTTAAAACAACCCAGCATTTTTTAGAGTGCATGAACAGTGTTTGCCTATAAGCGTTTACACAGCTGCACAGACAGAGAACATCAGACAAACTCAAAACAGACTCGGAAAAAAAAAAATGTGGAAATAGCTAAATTAAAAAAGAGAGTTCTACTATACATGGATTTTTTTCAGCATGGAACTGAAGTTGTTTGAAATCGTGTGCTGAAAAACAGCATGAATTAATTCATGAGATAAGGACAACCGCATTATTATTTTTCTTTCTTGTTGTTATGATCTCAGCAAAACAAGTTATACTGAGTTTTATTCTGAGAAAAAAAAAATACTTATAGTCTTTTAAAAAGATTTATTATAATGAATATTTCATTCATATTTTGTTGTTTAACTGTTAGAAAAATGATTTCAAAGTGCATAAGTGATGCTTTTATCGCTTTTTTTTCCTTTGATTTTATCTGGAGATTTTGAACTCTTTCAGAATATGTGTAATAGCACCCCCTACTATGTAACAGCAAAAAGACGGACATCTGGAAAATTCAGTCAAAGGCACATACAATTGACACTTTGTAGTCATTTTCAATTTATTTAAATGTATCAGTCTCATGGACAAAGTGCACACCTACATTTAACTATAGATAACTTAACTTTGTAAAGAAACATATAATACGCACGTGCATGAGATTGGTTTCACAAATTCACGTGTTTTTGGTTTTGTTTTTTCATCATTTTCAAAATCTCGATTTCAAAAGCTTGTGTTTTCAGCCCTCCAAAATGCCATTGTAATTTAAAAGAGCGGCCAAAACGCATTAAATATTTTACATTTTTAGTTGAAAACTGTTGCGTGAACGGCCCCTAAGAGGGTGATTCATAGAGCTTAGAACCTTGGTATTGAGTTCTGTATTATTGGAGCATGTATTATTTAAATCCCTCACAAATCCTTTGCTATTGGAGTGTGTGGTGTCATCATACTAAGATCTAAGATCATCATACTAAGATCATACTAAGATCCCCCCCCCCCCCCCTCTGATCTTAAATATCCCCAAGTAAAAATTAACAAAGGGAATTCAGACATTATACCTCCTGGAAATTATAGACCAGTTTCAAATCTTACATTAAGTAAAATATTACAGAAAATAGTTTTTATTCAGTTGAGTACATTTTTAAATGCAAATTCGAAATTAGAGTTTCATGAGTAATGAGTTTCATAGAGTAATGTTTCAGTCGGGTTTTAGAAAATGCCTGATGACGGCTGATGACCAGTCAGAAATGACTGGATTTCATAACATTACAACTCAACTAAGCCAAAATGCTGCTGCTCGGTTATAGAGAACAACCAAAAAGAGAGATCATATTACACATATTGTTCTTCTTCTTTTTTTTTTTTTTGCATTGATTTAAAAAAAAAAATTAAAAACTTGTATTAGTTATTATGGCATTGCGTGGATTTGCTCCAGACTAACTATCAAAAATACTTACAGTATATGAACCTACAAGGGCTCTCATATTCTCATAATATATTCTTTTAACTAAAACACAAATTAGAACTAATAGATTTGGTGATGCTGCTTTTGGCCATTATGCGCTTCGCTTCTGGAATAACCCTCCGGAGGAAGTAAGATTTGCTTAAAATATGAATATTATTAACTATTAACCTTCCTGTAATATCTTATAACTATTTAACTATTTGACATATTTGACATGTTATTTATGTTAATTATTTTTTTTAAAACATTTTATTCTCATTCTTGTATTTTAATAGATCTGTTATTTTCTTTTCATTTTCTTTTTAATCAAACTATTGCATCTATTGTTTCTTTCTTGCTTGTAAAGCACTTTGAACTGCATTTGTTTGTTTGGAAAAGTGAAAACTTTTAAAGCCAATTAAGTGTTCCAGAACCCCAAGATTTCATCACAGGATCTGCTTGCAAGTCTTTTAACTGTTGGTGTTAAATTGCATGCTTCTACAATCAGCAAGCCTTTTCACAAATTTGACCTGCAAGGGAGGCGTGGCAGTAAAAAAGCCTTTGCTTTAGCGCATTAGAATGCAAAGAGCATTAAAGCAAGACTATACTCCCTCTGGACAGACACATCAAAGATAGAGTTGGCACAGAGCAAAGACAGTTTTCCACGTGAAGATGTTCAATCCTTGATGTTGAACCATGATGTGTGGTTGAAATGTTATGGTTGGGGGTGCTTCACTGCCTTAGGGACTGGACAGCTTGCATTCATTGATTCAGTTATGAATTCTGCATCATAGCAAAGAGTGCTTGAAGATAATTTAAGGCCATCTGTCCGAAAGTTGAAATGAAAGTAGACCTTTCAAAAAGGACAATGACCCTAAGCAAGCTAAAAAATCCATCAACACATTTCTCAAACAGAAGAACTGGAGGGTTATGTCAAACCTTGGATTTGAATCCATGTTGTGGGGGATTTGAAATTGGCAGTACATGCAATAATATTGCATGAAAGAGTGGTCAACTATTCCGGCAAGCTAATGTCAGAGTCATCTTGGTGGACCTATACATTACTATATTCTATAATTATACAAATATCATATTTAAAGGGGGCTAAACTAGCTACTAAGGCCCAGGACGTGCTAACGTTTTACTTGTGGTTTTGTTCAAGTATCAAGAATCAAATGTTTGCAATTGGGTATTCTTATTTTTTCACGACTGTATAACAGGTGTTATAATTGCTAATATTTTTATAACAGTTTTGCATCATGCATGTTACCATACCTCTGTGCCATGTATTTATTTAAAGTTATGCATTTCATACAGTATACTGTAACACTATTTCGGCTGATGTGATATCGCCAGCGTCAAAAATGTTGCACCTAGACATTGTAGAGGCTTCAAACAATGAAGAGAAAACAGCATAAGTAAGATATTTTGATAGTACATAGATAAATGTGACCAGAGCACATTTTCCCTCAAACTTTCAACTTTGATTGAAAGTTCTTGACTGTGCAAGAACTTTCAATTAAAATTGCAGCTACCTGAATAAAAATACACCGTTTGACACAAATAAATATGACTCTATCACCTTGGGTACTGGGGTGTTGCTGCCATAATAATGCAAACAAATGCATGTTAAGTATATCTAGTGGGGCTGTGTGCTTACAATGCATTTCCCAAGCATTTGTGCCTGCTTTTCATACTTGTGTAGTGATTGTAGAATCTAGCTGTTGGCTGTTTTGTTCAGAATTGAAAGCTTTTTTCATTAATGCATCATTGTGTCCTGCTGCTGAGGAATGTTGATTTATGTAAAAAACAGCATCTAAATGAGAGTCAAGTATCGCTCATGCCATCTGTTGACCTTTAGAACCCACGTCTTCTGCTTTTCTCTCACACACATACACATGCATATTTACATGACTTTCAAACATGTGGAGAGATTTTTCTGAGGGCTTTATTTTCGCTCAAAGCCAAGTAAATAGTGAAACTGAGTCATGCATTAAATTGGTTGCAACGCCTTCTTCAATACACAAGGGACTTGCATAAACACAACCAGCTATTTTTTTTTACAACTTCCTCAAAACATTTAGCGCTAACTGTGTCTGAGACACACAACAAAAATTAGATGAAAATGGACTCTCCATTCTTTGATTTTTAAGGGCAAAGTAATAGGAAAACATCTTGGTTACGTATGATAACCCTTGTTCACTGAGGAGGCAACAGAGATGTCTTGTCAGAGGAGTTTCCAACGAATTGGGATCACGCTAGGGAAACTAATTGCCTTAGAGTGAATTAAAACAGGACTTGCATTCCTTGCCCGTCTGCCAGTGCGGGTATAAAGTTGAAGCGAGCGCACACACATATGCTCTACACTGAGGAGCCGGACGGTGTCCAGTCCTCCGTGAGGGTATAGCAACCATAGCGACGGGACGAGATGTCTCCTTTCTTGCCTTAGGGAACAAGGGTTACCATACGTAACCGAGACGTTCCCTTTCATTCGGGAACTCCTACGTCTCGTCAGACAACTTTCCAACGAATTGGGATCCCTAATAACACGCCATGGTGGCTCGCCTTCCAGCACCTAGCTTAGCTTCCCGCCAAAGCAGTTTCTTAGTTTTCTTTAAGGCATGAGCTAGCTGGGAAGAATCACACCGCTGTTCTGCAAGACCCGCTCAGTGGATTTCGATAACACTGGAGAAGCGTGCCCAACCTGTAGGAGGGAACGCTGCTGAGCCCCTGAGAGAGGCACTGGAATACACGTATGTACAAGGCCATAGAGTAGTGACCAGATTAGATCACCCAGTCTAATAACAACTCCTATGAGAGGTAAAAGACCTGGCGCCGGGCGATCCACCTCGCCTGGTGCCGGAGGGGAGATGGAAAAACTCACAAAGTTAGCCATTTGTTGGGGAACCAGCAGAGCAAAAAGCTCACATATCCGGTCCATTGTGAGGCCCCTTGCGGCAGCGCCCTGGAAGAGGCAACACTCCTAGTAGAGTGTGCCGTCAACCTAGGTGTGCAAGGCACATCCTAGGACTCATAAGCCTGGATGATAACGTCTACTAGCCAGTGGGCTAACCTCATCTTGGAGACAGCCTTCCCCTTCTGCTGGCCTCCATATCAAACAAAGAGCTGCTCTGAGGTCCTAAAGATTTGCTTTTTGTCCACATAACAATGTAGAGTACATATGTCCCGAGAAAAGCTAGGGCTGGGTCTGCTTCCTCCAGGGGCAGCACTTGCAGGTTCACTACCTGATCTACAAACAAAGTGAAACTTGGGCACATATCCAAACCGGGGTCTCAGAACAACGTCAGAAAGACCTGGCCCGAATTCCAGGCAACCGAAAATGCCTGCAGATCCCCTTCCCTTCTTGAAAGAGACCAGAGCCAACAGGAGAGCTGTCTTCATAGACAAGATATTTAACTCTGTTGTATTTAAGGGCTCAAAAGGGGGCCTCTGGAGCGCTCTGAGCACTGAAGCCAGCACTGAAGTGGTCTCAAATGCAGCAGGCTGATGAGCACTGACTGGACAGGCTCCTTGGTGAGGCGCGCAGTCTGAATGACGAGTCCAACTCCATACCGAGATAAGACATCCTCTGCGTGGGGCAGAGTTTGCTCTTGTCCCAGTTGACCTGAAGACCCAAACGGCTGTGTCCCTGTCACCAGCTGGCGAGTGAGCTATTATCAGCCAGTCGTCGAGATAGTTTAGAATGCCAAGCCGTAGGGTATGACCTTGTACTGATATTCCCGACCCTCGAACGCAAACTGAAGAAATGGTCTGTGTCGAGGAAGAATCGAGACATGAAAGTACTTCAGATCGATCGATGCAAACGAATCCTGAGGATGGATGCACTCGAAGATGCGCTTTTGCGTGAGCATTTTGAACGGGAGCTTGTGTAGTGTCTGATTCAAAACTCGCAGATCCAGGATCGGCCGTAACCCACAGCTTTTCGGTAACGCTTCCTTTTACAGTCCAGTTACCCCTGTAAATACAATGTACTTATTTTAGTAACTACAATTGCTGGGTAATAACTAGTACTAACACTGAACCTACCCCTAAACCTACCCCGGTTCCATGTACTTACCTTATATTAGCCAATACTTTCTAGGTAAGTACACTGTAAGTACACTGTACTGTAAAAGGAAGCATTACCAGCTTTGGGTACAATGAAGTAAGGGCTGTAGAACCCAAACCTCATCTCGGCTGGACGTGCCGGCTCGATCACGTTCTTCGCGAGTAGGGCGACGATCTCTTTCCTCAAGACAGGGGCACCGACACTCTTTTTGTGTCCTCGACACTACTTGAGTGAAGATGTCGCCCCTGTACCTGGCCAGTGGGCAAACTGAATTGCATAGCCGAGCCGGATGGGACGGATGAGCCAGCGGGGTGGCCTCGGAAGCGCTAACCATGCTTCAAGAGACTGTACCAACGAGCCGACCCAGACCATCGGCGTATCCGCGGGGGGTCTTTCACCCGGCGGATCATTCCTCACTGTAACCTTCAGACCAATGGGATTAGCTGAAGTAGCCTTCTTCTGGAGTGAACCAGAAGAAGAACTAGATCGGGGAATCTCCAAAGGGACTCCTCCTCGAGGGAGGGTTCACAGTCTAAGTCTCAGCACCCCAATGGTCCTGTTCCCACAGTGAGAGCATGACTCATTCACGAATGCTGCCTCAGCGTGTGCGCGAGGCCCAAGCACGAGAGGCAGCGATTGTGACCATCAGCTGGAGGCAGAAGTTGAAGTTGACCGCATTCAGAAACACACAGATGAAACGTCATCCTGAAAAGGAATGCGATCTTCACCCGTGTTGCTCTTTTCACTGAAAAAAAAAACGCTCTCTTTATTGTGCTGAAGCACACAGGGATAACCGTGGAAACACAGCGGGGGAAACTATGCGCAGTCAACCGAATACTAGCTGTGACAACAGCTCTTTGAAAAAAAGGCAGATCACGTGAAGCAGCAGGTGGTACCCAGGAGATTGGGAATATCGCTGAAGCACCGTCCCAGCAACACAGAGAGGTTTTCAGGGAGAAAACAGCAGACTCGCTGAGCGCAAAGATCTTGACGCTCATCCCTCAGAGGACACAACTGGTTGGCTCCGAAGCTAAAAGCATATGTGTGTGCGCTCACTTCCGCTTTATACCCGCACTGGCAGGCGAGGCGTGGAATGCAAGTCCCGCATGCCAATGTTCATTGGCTCGTTTTAATTCACTCAAAGGCAATTGGTCTCGCTAGCGTGAACCCAATTCCCAACTCCTCCGACGAGACATAGAAGTTCCTGAACGAAAGGAAACAATGAACATAACCATACACATGGATGAAAAAACAGCCAATTAATAATGAAAACACAAATGTTGTTTTTCCTTTATGGAATGAAATAGCTCAAGAGACATATTCACGCTATTGTTTCATCTGTGGTAGTCTTGTATAACTGGACTTTGGACTTTTGGCATAACTCCACTTTGCAGCTTTTTCTGGGGCAGGATGTTTTGGACAGAAAGAAACCGTATGACTTACAGTACATGTAAAGAAGCCAAGCAAATTTTGTTTTGTTTAATGCATTTCACGGTGAGCATTTCTAAACACGATGATACTAAAATAACAGACCTATTTTTGATACCCCAATTGAAAAATCTTTGGTAATGTTAAAAGGTAACTTTGTTTCAACAAATCAGCTTCAATACATTGTACAAATTGCAATATATGAACAATAGTCTGATCTTCATAGATGTAAGCAAATTGAATTTGAGATTCAACCAGTTTAGTAGAACTCAGTGACTTGTTGATACAATTATCTCAACCAAACATTGAGCTAGGAGGCCAAAAAGCTTGTTTTTCTGATATTTAACTCTACCGACGTATTCTTGGCACTACAGATCCAAAAATGAAAAGACAAGTTTGAACGGTAAGAAACATTTTTGGACTGTAATTCTTTCAGTTCTCTCACCATTGGCAGGTGTATGCAGGAGATAAGTTAATTTTGGAACCTGAATGTGCAGCAGTCTCCACAAACAAAAAGAAATCAGAGCAATTGTGTGTTGACTCATAAATTGAGAAAACAATGGGGGATATACACTTCTGCCATGAATATCTAGATTGCTTGCCATCAAAGTAAACTCTGAGTATTTAAAAAGTTTGTTTTTACACTTTTTGCTCACAACAGCTCAGCCAATGTATTCCTTGCAGACAGAAATATTTTGAAGGGATGATCAGACCTTCAGATTTTTGTAGCAGGGCTCATATACTCTGTAAAATACGCCCATCACTAATGGATGTGCCCTTCCACTCCTCTTTGGCTGTAGTTTGACATATTTTATAGGGTTTAATGTTCCAGCTTATGTCTCAGCACTATTGAGTGGAGTGTTTGCCATGGCAAAAGAAACCATTCCAAGATTTTATACACACATAAATCTATGGAGGGCAGAATGTATACTGGTATATTGATAAGTGAAGAAGATGTGAATGTCATGCTTTTACTGTGCATTATGCACATATATACATATATATAGTTTATGTTAATCTTAATGTGTATTATAAAGCTACTGGTCAAACAGATGTTTGCTGTGTATGTGGTGCTGTGTTAAATTGATACACTGATACACTTTGTGTTTTTGGCCGATTTTTTAAATACTTTTTCGCTTCCAATAAAAGTCTGTAATGTTATGATTCACATTTTCACGTAGCTGGTTGGCTTGGTTCATGGCTTATATAGCACTTTAACAAAGGCTTTTTAAATCCCTATGGGAGAAATGAATGGAAAAAATACTTACGAAACAGCACTGAAAAAGTATGGAAGCTTCTTTCCGCCATAGAATGAAACATATAAAAGGTAATTGCGACTTTTTTTCTCACAATTGCGAGTTTACTTCTCGCAATTCTGACATTATTTCTCAGAATTGCGAGATGGGAAGTCAGAATCGCGAGATATAAAGTCAGAATTGCGTGATATAAAGTCACAATTGCGAGATATAAAGTCAGAATTGCGAGACATAAAATCAGAATTGCGTGATATAAAGTTGCAATTGCAAGATATAAAGTCAGAATTGCGAGATATAAAGTCAGAATTGCGAGATATAAAGTCAGAATTGCGAGATATAAAGTCAGAATTGCTAGATATAAAGTCGCAATTGCGTGGTAAAAGTCAGAAATGCATGATATAAAGTCAGAATTGTGAGATATAAAGTCAGAATTGTGAGATTTAAACTATTCTGAGGGGGAAAAAAGTTTTGCGACTTTATGTCACGCAATTCTGACTTTATATCACGCAATTCTGACTTTATATCTCGCAATTCTGACTTTATATCATGTAAATAGCTGAAGACGGAGTGAAACCAGGCATGAGTTCGGGGATGGCAGCAAGCATGCAGGTCAGAGACAGGCAGAAGTTCAGGGCAGGCGGCGAGTATCAAAGTCAGGTCACAGGCAAGGTTTACAAGGCAGGCTGTACACAATCAGATTAAGCAAGCAGGGTTCAATAAATTAGAGTAACAGGGTAAATCTCCAGAAAGCGCTCAGACATGTAACACGGGAGTGTGTCAAAAATTCGCAACGGACACTGAGATAACAAGCTAGATATATGCTTGCACTCAGGGTAAATTGTTGACAAGATGGAAGATGATCAGAGCCCAATGATCCATATACTAAGGGTGAGCATAATTAGTATTCAGGGAAAGGCGCTCGAGACTGAGTACTGGGAATCTCACTAGACGCCGTAACAATATCTCACAATTCTTACTTTATAACACGCAATTGCGACTTTATATCACGCAATTCTGACTTTTTATCTCGCAATTCTGAGAAATAGTCAGAATTGCGAGATAAAAAGTCACAATTATTTATTTTATTTTTATATTCAGTGGCGGAAACAAGCTTCCATAGTGCCTGTATGCACTAATGCACTATATTCTTAAAAAAAAGGAAGGATATGTATTGTGTTTATCTTGTTCCATAAAGAATACTAAACATCCATGGAACCTTCCCATTGAACAAAACATTCTTATTAGTGGAAAAGAGTTATTGAAGTTATTGAAAATGTAGAATTTTTTTTTTATGGCATTGCTGCAAATGTGTGTGTGTTGATATATATATATATATATATATATATATATATATATATATATATATATATATATATGTATATATATGTATGTATCATTTCCTCAAAGCAGTTGCTAGGAAAGGGATAATATTCCATGGTTGCCATAGCAACGAGAGCATGCGTGCACTGTTCATCCAATTACTAAGGCAAGCATAGTCATTGCGTTTCAAATATTTAGAATTAATTGGAACAAACAGCACAAAAGTAAATATTAAATTTTAGAGTGTGTAAACAAAAATTGAAATTGAATTGTTTCATAATCAATGAATTTTGTAACATAAAGATGCCTACTGTTATTTTCATCTTTGTTATTGCAAACCAGCTTTCAATCAATATGTATTTTATAAAGCACAATAAATAATAAATAAAGGTGACTTAATTTGATACGAAATAAGTAATTAAGAGAGGCTACTGTTACTTTTTAAACAATCAGTCAGGCATAGTAACAACCCAAAACATTCAAGCCACTGCATAGTAACACTCTGGAAACCATCTATAACACCCAAGCATAGTAGCATTGAGATGTGCTCAGGCAATCACCATATTTTCTTCAAATAGCACACCGTAGTAGGTAACATTACATCATAAAGGAGAAATGTGAATTTGTTCCTCGACAATGGCTAAAATTGCTAATCATCAAATGATCTGACATCATATTTAGGACGCACGCTGTTTCCTTAATGATTAATTTGTGTCGGTGTGTGTGTATGTTGGCGAGAGAGACATAGTGGTAATTCAGATAATGCGTACGAATGGTTTTTCTTGACAGACCTCATCATATGCTTATCAGTCCAGTGCAGAGGTGGAAGAGAATGGGTATTTTTTTTGTCAGTATACATGTGAGGACAATTTGGTCCGTGTGTGTTTATGTGTTAGAGCAGATACCGACAAAAACTTACAGGGTCAGCTAACTTTACACTGTGTGAATGATGTGTTTCGCTCCCTGCGGCGTGAGTCTGTGGAAATACACGAAAGACAGAGGTTCTGAGATAGCAGTGGGCGGCAAGGTCATGCGGTTTGCACTTTGTTGTAATTCAGGGCAGCGACACTCGTCCTTTCGGTTAAAAATGACAAAACAGGCATTGTTCCTGCAAGGAGCTTAGCACTGAACTGTGAATAATTGCTTAAACTATATATTGATACCAGAATGTTCAAAGTGGCTGTAAAGTGTCACTTCAGGTCTGTTTTGACACATGTGTTGGGCAGTATGGTTTCCCTGCAGTGATTTTAACAGGCCGAGCATCCAAGAGATTATGACAGTGATGCAGCCGGCCTTTCTTTTGATTCCTGGTACACTTGGGATCTCTCCGCATCTAGCTGGTGTGAATTATTGGCCATTCAGACGTGGTCCCAGAACTGCTTGATTAGTCCTCATTTGTCATTTCATGTCAGCTGTGAGGCTGTGAAATACTAGCAGACAGGCCTTTGGCAGATGCTACTGCATCCTTTTTTTAGGTGGTCCTGGACTCTAACCAAATAGCAAGGATTGCTCTACTGCAAATGTTCCGTTTTCCAAAAGTAGAAAGATCTGGAGATTTGAATTTGATTCATGTGTACACCATAGTTGCTGCTATGTGCCAAAGAGATATATACTCTGCCCGTATTCAACAACATATTCAGGGTATATATATATATATATATATATATATATATATATATATATATATATATATATATATAGTAAGTTATAAGTAAAATAATAATCATAATAATTAATACATGTATTTATTTATTTATTTATTAAATCTTAAATGGATGCAGCCTTTTTGGTACCTTCATTCTCCATATCCTTAAAGCCCATTCCTACACCTACAACACACCCTATACCGTCTCGGTTACGTATGTAACCCTCGTTCCCTGAGTAGGGAACGGAGACGTTACGTCAGAAGTGACGGAGATTGGGGGTTTCGCATAGAAAGCCAATCCTCTTCGAGTATTAAAACACGAGCCAATGGCATGCAATGCCTTGGGGCTGCGGAAATTTGCATAGCGTACTCCGCCCTACTCCGTGAGTATAAAAGGAGGAAGAGAACGCAACCGCAGTATGTCTTCGCTGAGGAGCCAAGACTGAACTCGGCCTCTACCCAGCGATACAGCAGAAGTGGCAGGGAGACGTAACGTCTCCGTTCCCTACTCAGGGAACGAGGGTTACATACGTAACCGAGACGTTCCCTATCGTAGTCACTTCGAGTTACGTCAGAAGTGACGGAGATTGGGGGTCTGTGCCATCACGCCATCTTCAAGCTGTCTTCCAGTGCCCTGCGAAAGACTGAACCCCCGAGCCTTACCTCTTTTTTTTTTTTTTTTTTTTTTTGGGGATCCGACTTTGACACAGGATTACCAAGGTACACTGGGAAACATATCCCGAAGGGGACATGCTACCAGCTGCCTACCGAAGGGAGGACTAAGGATACACATATGGCCACATAGGAACGCATATGGAACACTGGAGTACCAACCGCAGGTGGCTACTGATTTAAACTCCAGGGGTGGCAGATGGCTTGCCAAGGGAAGACACATGCTCAGAGAGGCTTACAGTGGATAATACACATGAGACGGTTACCATGGGGAACCGTGCGCATGGAGGCACCTAGCTAGCATCCAGAGCAACGCAGTGGTGCCCGCATCGTCGGTGCTGGAGGACTCAAGACTTCAATGGAAGAACTGAGGAAATATCGCACTTATCCAGTCCGGGGAGTGGAGTGGCGAGCAAGCGAAGACACCTGAGCGGATCCAGAACTGGCCGAAACGAGTACGTGAGAGGATACCGGCTCAATTCGCAGATTATAGAATCTGCGAAGGTGTTGGGTGTCGCCCAGCCTGCAGCTCTGCAGATGTCTGTTAGCGAGGCGCCGTGCGCTAAAGCCCAAGAGGAGGCTACACTCCGAGTGGAATGGGCCGTCACACCAAGGGGGCACGGAAGGCCTTGCTGCTGGTAAGACAAAGCAATGGCATCCACTATCCAGTGGGACAGCCGTTGCTTTGAGAGAGCCCTTCCCTTCTGGCTCCCCCCATGACAGACAAAGAGCTGGTCTGAGGTCCTGAAACACTGCGTTCTGTCGACATAGGTGCGGAGAGCACGTACCGGACAGAGCAGTGCCAAGGCTGGGTCTGCCTCCTCCAGGGGCAGCGCTTGCAGGTTCACCACCAGGTCCCGGAGGGGAGTGGTAGGAACCTTGGGCATATATCCAGGCCGGGGTCTCAGGAATACGTGAGAGTAAGCCGGCCCGAACTCCAGGCACACTTCGTCAACAGAGAGTGCGTGCAGGTCCCTTACTCTCCTGATGGATACCAATGCAATCAGGAGTGCTGTCACATAGGACAGGGCAAAAACTCTACCGACTGCAAAGGCTCCAGGGGAGGCCTCTGCAGAGCACCCAGGTCTACTGAGAGGTCCCCAGAGGGCAGGAGGGGAGGGAGGCGGATTTAGCCCCCTCACTCCCCTCAGGAACCTGATGACCAGGTCATGCTTCCCATAGACTTACCTTTCACTGCATCATGAGACGCGGCAATGGCCGCGACATAATCCAAAGGGTGGAGGGCGACAGCCTGCGCTCCAACCCCTCTTGCAGGAAGGAAGCATGACTCCGATCGAACATCTCCGGGGGTCTTCTCAGCGAGAAGAACACCAATTGACGAAGAGGTTTCACTTCAACGCATAAAGGTGTCACGTGGACGACGCTCTTGCGGAAGTGATGGTTGCCGCCACCACAGGTGGCAGCCCACAGAGTGCCCCGTCTCTGAGAGAGTAGGTCCGGTCTCAGAGGAATAGGCCAAGGAGGTGCTGTCGCGAGGAGCAAGAGTTCGGAGAACCACGTCTTGGTGGGCCAGTAGGGGGCTACCAGCAAGACCTGCTCCTCGTCCTCCTTGATCTTGCACAACACCCGTGCAAGGAGGCTCACTGGGGGAACGCACACTTGCGTGGGCCCCGTGGCCAGCTGTGCGCCAGCGCATCCGAGCCGAGAGAGCCGCGGGTCAGAGAATAACTGGGCGCAGTGGGACGAGTCCCGAGAGGCGAACAGGTCTAACTGTGCCTCCCCGAACTGGTCCCAAATCAGCTGGACCGACTGGGGATGGAGTCGCCATTCGCCGGAGATGGGACGGGCCCGGGACAGCTCGCGGCTGCCCGGTTCCGGTCTCCAGGAATGTAACTGCACGAAGGGACCTCAGGTGCTTCTGACTCCATATCAAGAGGTGGCGGGCGAGCTGCGACAACCGGCGCGAGCGTAGACCCCCCTGGTGGTTGATGTACGCTACTGCCGTAGTGTTGTCTGAGCGGACAAGCACATGCTGGCCCTAGAGCACGCTCGGAAGCGGTGCCGGGCGAGCCGTACTGCCAACAGCTCGAGGCAATTGATGTGCATGAGGCGCTGGGCTCCTGTCCAGGAACCGGCGGCTGCATGCCCATTGCACATGGCACCCCAACCCGTGGTAGACGCATCCGTGGAGACAACGAGATGCCTGGAAACTCGCTGAATAGGGACCCTGTCCGTAAAAAGCTGAGGTTCGACCACGGGAAGAAGGATCGGCGGCACGTCGGAGTCACTGGAACTCGGAGCGAGCCGCGATGCCATGCCCACCTCGGGACTCGATCGCGAAGCCACAGCTGAAGCGGTCTCATATGAAGCAAACCGAGCGGCGTTGCCGCGGCCGCGGATGCCATATGCCCCAGGAGCCTCTGAAATAGTTTCAGTGGAACCGCACTCTTGCCCTCGAACTGTCGAAGACAAGCCAGCAGTGAGTGCGCGCGCTCGTTCGTGAGCTGCGCGGACATGGCGACCGAGTCTATCTCCATGCCGAGAAAAGAGATCCTCTGCACGGGGCAAAGTTTGCTCTTTTCCCGGTTGACCCGAAGGCCCAGACGGGCTAGGTGCCGTAGCACCAGGTCTCTGTGTTCGCAAACCTGAGCTCGAGAGTGTGCTAGTAACAGCCAGTCGTCGAGATAGTTCAGGATGCGAACCCCGTGTTCGCGAAGGGGAACAAGGGCTGCCTCGACGATCTTCGTGAAGACGCGAGGGGACAGAGCTAACCCGAATGGGAGAACGGCGTACTGGTATGCCTGGCCCTCGAAGGCAAACCGAAGAAACGGTCTGTGTCGAGGGAGAATGGAGACATGGAAGTACGCGTCCTTCAGGTCGATCGCTGCAAACCAATCCTGATACCGAACACATTCGAAAATGCGTTTGGCCGTGAGCATTTTGAACGGTAGTCGATGGAGAGAACGGTTCAAAATGCGCAGGTCCAGGATCGGTCGTAACCCACCGGTCTTTCTTGGGGACAATGAAGTAGGGGCTGTAAAACCCGGACCTCACCTCGGCTGGAGGGACCGTCTCGATTGCACCCTTCGCCAGCAGGGTCGCAATCTCCGCTCTCAAGACTGGGGCATTGCCACCAACCATCGTGGAGCGAACTCCCCTGAAGCGGGGAAGAGACCGTGCGAACTGAATCGCGTAGCCGAATCCGATCGTTCTGATGACCCAGCGGGAACCCCGGGAAGCGCTAGCCAGGCTTCCAGGAAGTGAGCCAACGGGGTCATGCGAACCACAGACGTCCCCCGGAGGGGCAGCGAGGCGGGTCGACCGGCATGCGTGCAGGAGTTACCCCGTCCGGATGCACCGTCGAAACCCGCTCCCCGACAGAAGAGACCAGGGAAGGCAGAGCGTTCCACGGGGGTCTGTTCTGCCGGGGGTCTGGCGACAGAGGGGGAAGGGATTGGCGTAGCCCGGGGACGACACACGCACCCTTCCGCGCCCTCCGAGACAGAGAGGAATGAACGGGGCGACGCACTGGACGTCGTGCGCGCTCATTCCAGTCTGTGTGCTCAATGACAGTGTCAGCTTTTCCTCAACCAGCTCAGGGAGCTAGCTAGAACAAAAGATTCTCCACCGGCCCTCCACCGGGGAAGGAGGGCCCTGCCACCGCCTCCTGAGAAAAACCATGACACTATCACTGAGCGGCCCGCCTCAGGAACATCGCTTCGCCTGGCATCTAGCGGGGCACGCGGCCTGAGGGGGGGCTCTTTTCTTGGGACGCTTACCTGTGGCCTCCTCCGCGACGCGAACCGGCTGAAGGCTGCTGCTGGGGCCGCGTGGGAGGGAAGGGAGCCGCAGGGGGGCGTCCTCAGCGGCGAGCTGGCGGAGGCGTCCGAGCCGACGGCTGGTTGGAGGCAGCAGCTGGCCGTCGGGGCAGAGAAACCGCCTTCGTCTGCTCCTAGGCGGTCGAGAAGAGCTGGGCAAAGTCCTGGACCGCACCGCCGAACATTATGATGCTCCTGGACCACAGCGGTGGGCATCACCTGACCAAGGGAGCGAGCGACCGCCTCCGTGACCCGTTTAAGGACAAGGTAGGCGACAGGCTCGCAGCTCGCTTGGTCCGTCACCTCCTCGTGCACATTCCTGAGCAGCTAGCTTTGTAGGTGCTCATCATATGCAGGGCGGAGGCTGCCTGTCCCGCCGCTCTACAGAATCGCGCCGCCATAGACGACGAGAACCCATAGGCTTTGGAGGGGCATCTGAGAGCAACCGCCGGTTGACCGGGGGAGCCCCAGCGTACCCACAGACAGCCGCATCGCCGAGGGGAGGAAGGGCGGGGAACTAAGCACGCTTTTTTTTATTTTTTTTTTATTTATTTATTTTTTTATTTATTTATTTTTTAGTGCGTGTCAGTTCCGCATGCAACTCGGGGAAAAAAGGAAATTGGGGTTGGCCGTGGCCGTAAGGCGGCAGCGTTACCCAAAAACCAATTATTCAGCCGCGAGAGATCGGGGAGGGGCGGAGTTCCACCCCCACCCGATGCTCACGGACGCCCGAGATAGCACGGCCATCATCGCGGGATCAGACACGGCGGCGCTGACGCTCCCGAGGGAGGCAACGCGGCCGCATCCTCACTTCCCGAGGAGTCAAGCCCGCCTAGTGATGCTGTGATCGACATCGCATCATCATCTGGAGCGCTGCCCGAAGCAGCCGGTGCCACCGAAGAAGCAACCGACTGAATCGAACTAACGCTCGCTGGCTCTGGCACTGAGGCGGGAGGTGTGGCCCGAGGAATCGTCGGGGCTTATCCCACACCATCACCGTAAATCACCAGGTCCCCGGGTCGACGGGCCCCCTATGGAGGAAACCGATCGAGCGGGGGGGACCGGGACTCTCACTCAAGTGAGATCATTGAGTCTCGACCTCAGTGTAGAGATGGTCATGTTCCCACAGAAGGAAAATGAGTCATCCACGAACGCTGCTGCTGCATGCTGAAATGCCCAGGCATACAAAGCAGCGATCGTGACCATCAGATGACGACAGAAATCAATCACACCCAGAAGAGCACGGGCGAACCGTCTTTAAAAAGACGTGCGCGTGCAGCTCTTTCAATGAGAGGAGGAAATTCACTCTTTCAGCGCTGAAGCGACCAGGGAGAAGCGCAAAGTCTGGCAGACCACTGCTCAGATCGCAGGCGATGCAGAATCTCGCTGGGTACCGCCGTCACACCAACACTGAAGAGGACGCTCGTCTCGAAGAGTCTTGAACAGTGCTTTCAGGAGTGAAGAGGTTCTCTTGGCTCCGAAGCGAAAACATACTGCGGTTGCGTTCTCTTCCTCCTTTTATACTCACGGAGTAGGGCGGAGTACGCTATGCAAATTTCCGCAGCCCCAAGGCATTGCATGCCATTGGCTCGTGTTTTAATACTCGAAGAGGATTGGCTTTCTATGCGAAACCCCCAATCTCCGTCACTTCTGACGTAACTCGAAGTGACTACGATAGGGAACTATATTTACCCCTAAATATATTGATCTATATTGACCGATAATTTACAAATTTACATTTGGTAAGAAATATCTGCCTTTGTGTTCAACAGATCAAGGAAACTCCGACAGGTTTGGAAGAACTTGAGGGTAAATGATGACAGGATGTTGGTCTTAATGTGGGTGGGCGAAATAAACACAATGGCGCTCATTTATCATTCTTGCATAGAAACAGGCGTATGTGTTGGCGTAAGATTATGCTTACACTCCTCTCACCGCCTGATATATGTGATATCAAGTCTCTGACACAATCACTTGGATTTTTTTTTCCCCTTATATCAGCTGAAACAACACTGTCCTTTATGGTCACACAGATAGGAGTAAGACATCTCTCAAAACTGTAAAGGTCTATTTTTGTATACATTCAAAATTACAACAGCAAACGTTACTTTCGTAAAATAAAGAAAACAAACAGGATGCGCTTTTTGCCGTCTTGGCATTCGTGAACTTCTTTCTGGACCATGTCACAAAAATGAACCAAGACACAGTGAATACTTAGTACATACATGATAATGTGTCTACTTTGTATAAAAAACCTTCAAGTGTCTGCTTTTCGCTTATTTGACAATACATGCATTATATAAGTCACTATGGAATAAAAGTCACAGCACTTTTTAGATGATTTAAAAAAAAAAAAGTGTGGAAAATACAGTTGGATCCCCCTGGCTATTTGCCATGGACCCCACTTTGAAAACGGATGTCTTAGGCTACTGAGTTAAAAGATACTGTGAAAAAAGAAAAGTGTTAAAAGTAGCTCAACTAACAAAAGTAGTACAACTTCAAAAACCTTTTCTTTCCTTGTCATGCTTGAATATCCCTGGTATTTAGCTGCACGGCTGACATTTGATATTACCAAACTCAAAAGTCTCTTTTAAATAAGGGTAAGTCCCTATTTGCATTCATAGGTTTTAGTGCAATTATTTTTATTAACCAACACATACACCCATAAATCACACACACAATTTGTTAGATTGCTCCAGTAAATTAGTACCCTTCATTTGGGACCTAGTAAATCAGGTTCTACCTGTCTAATAAAAAAAATAATAGTTTTTCCTCGTAATTAGTGGTGTAAGCTCATACACATATGAGGATGTGGGGTGAGGTAAATGCATGCCTCATTAGGGCTATCCAGGTTTCAGACGAACTGGCAAATAGATGTGCCTTTTTCCATCAGCAGACTATTCCAAAAGAGGATCCAGCTATTTTTATTTTTTATTTTACCTCATAGCTAAATTAGGAGCACATTAAATTGAGGATAGTTGCCACCATGAGATCAAACTGTAAGGGGTATACAGTCAAAGACACAGGTGTACAGTCAAGACACTGGATATTCTTTATATATCCAGATATAAAGAATGAAGACCCGGAGTCAGAATTATAAAAAAAAAGACAGAAAAAAAAAGTTTTACTGAAGATAGTTTGCAGTTTCATCAGCAGAAGTCAGCTTCAAGACTCGCACAGAAGTTCGTAGGCTGCCCTCCTTACAGTTACAAAGATCACAGCTGTTATACCATTTCCAAGGTCTAAGCTAAGTCATTGCTTACAGGTTGAATGATTCTCATTGGCTAAGAAATAGATGAACACAGTAATTTTCCACACATATACAGATAGACGGAAGCTATCTCCATTGATTATGCAGCTGACACTCAGACCCCGAAGTTAGGCATGTCATGGTCGCAGATTTAGGTTTCAATCTTTGAGACTAGTGCTGTAAGGTTTACCTGCACAGTTATCTCGTACCAGCTGGCCTCTGTTATATGAGCTCACAGCTGGCAGCAGAGGGCATTAGACAGATTTCCAGGAACAATTATCACATTATTGCTAATTACGTCAATCAGCTCTGCACCCACAGACAGAAACTGAATGATTGTGTCAAGAATAGCATCACTGCATGTGAAAATAATTATGTCTCAGCTACTTTCCATTATATTTTCACTTAATAGCCCAAGTATGCTGTACTAGTTGCGCACATACAGTAGTGGCCATAATCTGGCCTAGAAAAATGGACATCTTCACTCTTTATCAACTTTGGAGGAAAGATCTTGTGTGCCAAAGTAGCTGAGCCCTATAAAAGCATAATTCATTCTGTCATGCACATATAATGGTTAAATCCCTGTAATAAATAAACAAATAAAACTTATTTTGAGGGGTATAATTTTTTTTTGCCTTAAAGCTGTCTTTTATGCAGTATTTCGCTCTTTTGAATAATTGCCGTTTTAGCTAAACTTATGCTGTAAAGTAATTAGCAGGAAGCACTGCTCTAAGAAAACATTTTTTTTTTTCTTAACGCCATTTATTTTCACAGAACACTCTTTGTTTTTCACAAGGCTTTGGGGAAATAAATCACTGTGCTGTCAAAGGAAATATAAAATAGTCGCTGTCCTCTTATCTCCGGTGGATGAATAAGTCTTGGCCGTAAGTCACATTTGCTGAAAGGGCTGAAGCGATATTTGCAGATAACTGGAAAACATCTGTATCTTTATTTTGTTTGTGACATGCAATCCACAGTTGGTGGAAGTGTGTGGGTTTTGACTGATCGCTTAGCTCATTCCCAGCATGGCATGGAGAGCGGCTGTTGGCATGAGCTCAGCCTTCCCAGGTGGCAAATAGAGGGTAATTGGTCCTGCCGGCTCTATTTTTAGGTGAGTGCAAAGAGATACATTAATCAAACTCCAGTCATTTCATGGGGAACTGTTTATGTTATCATGCATTAGACCGGAATCCATTAATTCAATCTAATCATGTTTTTTCTTATTCTTAAAGGGGCATTGAAACTTGCTTTTTAAATTTTATTATATTGTTGTCTGAGGTCAGCTTATGACGTTCGCTTGGTTTTTGCATTCAAAAACATTAAAATGAATAAGTAATAGGCTATTTTCTACCCTAGTTTTGAGCCTAGCTAAAAAAAGTTCAGTTTTATGGGCGTCTTGCATTGAAGACTTGGAAGTAAACGCCCACTGCTGTGAGTGGATAACAGTTTTGCATATTATAATGAGTTTCAAGTCACCCGTTGGCGCACGAGGGGGAAATTGTTCAGAAAACATCCAATGTTGTAAAATGGCAACCAGAATGATTTACCCATGCATGTTTGACCCATGCTGGTGTCAATAAAAGCGTTTATTGGACTAACGAGGAGGTTTTCAGTTCTGAAACTTACAGGATATTCTTATAATATGATGACCTCTTAGATGTCAAAAGCTTGAGGAAAATTTGATTTCTCAGTTCATCACCCCTTTAAACAATTAACAATAACCACAATATACTATGTCCATGTAATAGCATGACTAAACAAGAGTTGAATGCAAACATAGTCAATTAAAGTGCATTATCACCATATTTTGTTATGTTTTAGAGCCAGCCTTTGGAACAATGATTTTTGTATTGTATCATAATTTTTCACAAATTTCTAATACACATTACAAAAATAAAATATGTTTGAGTGCACAGGTATGACGAGCACTTTAGATGATGCTGGATTTGACAGATTTACCAGGTTCATGGCATCAAATCTTGTTTTGCTTGAAGCAGTTAGTATGCCATATGCTTTGGTTGGCCGAAGGAGAAAAAATACTAGAAATCTTGGTTTTGGTTGAAAATGTGAGCAGAATCAAAGTTCTTTTAGGCAAGTCATGCCACTCGGCCACCATCTTGACAACGCCTCCGGGCAGCTATTTCGGACAAACAAGACCAGACTCCTATCTAAATGAATGGGCAGAGAGTCAGAACTGCACCTTCACTGGTCACCGGGACATGAAAACTGCTTGTATAGAAGCAGCAGTAAAAAATGATAATAAGTGCTGAAAAAGTTAACACAGACTTAAAACTGTGGCCAAATTACAGTGATTAGATGATAGGTTGGTAGGTAGGTAGGTAGGTAGACAGACAGACAGACAGACAGACAGACATAGATAGATAGATAGATAGATAGATAGATAGATAGATAGATAGATAGATAGATAGATAGATAGATAGATAGATAGATAGATAGATAGATAGATAGATAGATAGATAGATAGATGCATATTTTGTATGGCACCCCATTACCAACAGTTCTGCGTACAGCTACCTGAGGTCAACTTCATCATGAGCCTTTTGACATTGTATGTCGCATGCAAACATAAAAGGGGTTAAATATGTGGTCTGATGAAACCAGACTGACAAGATCACAGAGTTGACTTGATGTCAAAAGTGGATTCCGTTTTGCAAGAGAAGGAGAAATCTATGTCACCCTCATTAGCGCTCACATGCATTTTTTATGAGCACCCATTGTACGCCGAGGCTACATTAGTCTCTGTCCGACATTTAGAGACGACTTCAGACATCATCAATATTAATAAATGCTTGTAAATGACATCACAGTCCATGTGGTCCCACTTACAAAGAGTTTGTGTAGGCACTCATCTCAGTCAAGTGTTTTTATATTACTCCAAAAAGTTAACAGTGCGTGGGGAACATTGACTACTGACTAGCATTCATTGTGCCGTATGGGGAAACATGTCCATAGCATATGCCAGGAATGCGTAATCTTTCCATGATGAATCACATTTTATCAGAAGCACTGTGATGTGCACTCTCAGTCTGTTATTGTCTGCACATAGGCCTATCATTCTTAATCTTTGAACATTTGTTACATTCTTTTAAAACTTTGATTTAAAGCACTTAAAAGCGTTTTGTTTGGGCTATAATAACCGCCATGCATTCCGTTCCTTTTCATGCATTGGGTTAAATGGAGAATCTTTTGTTCCCCGTGGTGAAAAATTGGGAAACTGGTTGCAGTGAAAGCTGAAGTAGAAAAGCTATGAGAAATAGATTCAAGTGCTCAACCATGAAAAATGTACTTATTTCTACAACTCAATTTATACTACAGTGGTTTAAGAAATAATTCACTTCTACCACTTCAATCCAACTTGAAAAATTTCTGACATATTTAGAATTCAGCTTAAATGCTTTTTGATAGGAAGAGTCAGTTCATTTATTTTGTGTAAACTGAAGAAGAATCATTGTTTTGTTGACATCACTGACATACTCAAGTTTTTGTTCAAAACTTGTCCAAATGTCCTCCCAGCGTCTTGCCCCGGAACATCTAAACAAGTCATCTGAATGAGTCATCTAAACAAGCAATTGAACAATGTTGTGAAAGTTCCCAGAATAAATGAAACAATTATGTTACTATTATTAAAATATAAACATTGCTTTATATTTGACTTGCCTAATTTTTGCTGCTGTTGTGTTAGTTGTGTGTTATGCACTGTAAAAACCATTTAGTTCAGTTTACTTAATGAAATTAAGGCAATGTGTTTGCATAATAAAATTAAGTAAGCTTAACTTAATTGCATCAAGTTACAGTTACTTAATCCATTTAAGTTTTGTCAACTTAATTCTGTTTGTGATCTGAGGAAGTGTACTCCCAGAGTGCATTGCGGCATGAATGATTGAATTGCCCTGTTTTTCTATTTTAGGCCTTATATATATTAGGGGTGTAACGATACACGTATTCGTATTCAGTGTTGTGCAAGTTACTTCCAAACTGTAATACATTAGGTATTACTTGTTACTGTTATTTAAAAGTAATTCATTACCTTACAATATTACTGTCTCAGAATTGTAATGCGTTACATTACTCATGTATTACTTTTGAGTTACTTTCACCAAAATAACTAAGTAGAACTTAACTTTTGGGCTGTAACGAAAAGCAATATGACACCGAAATCGCGATTCGCCACACGACTCAGATCCACGAACCTACAGAATCGCGACACACCTCTTCCAACTCAAGCGTTATTCTCCTTACCGTCAGATCCAATGCTGCCTTATCTTTAAATTAGGCTATTAGTATTATTTGAAGTTAACATTATAAAATACGTAGACCTACACCACAAAACTAGTTGAGGATAAATTATTTAAAATTGGGGAAGTCCAGCATTATGGACATGATGACATTTGCAGTCAAAACTTGAAATAAAAATTCTCAGAAAATACATGTATTGAAGCGTATATAGGCTACTTCCTTAAAGGACTCCAGACATTAGACAAATATCAGTCTATGTTTTATTTTTAATATTAGGGAAAAGACACACATTCATGCGTGACAAAAAAATAGGAGGCAAAATATATTTTTTGTAATTCTGTTAATTACACTGCGCAAATCAGATGAGGAAGGGTTGGCTCTCCAGTCTCCATAAAACTTAAAATATTCATTTTATTTTAGTTTTTGTGTTCGCATTTATGAGGAAAAAACAATGTTACAGACGCGACCGCTCTGAACTGGCACTAAAAGACTGCTTTAAAACTTTCACATAGTCTGTTGCCTTTAAGAAGTAAAAGCAGACAATACACTGTAATACAACTGTAATACAAGCCTCACTGAACATGTAACGAGTAAAATATTACTGAAAATTGATTAGTAATGCCTTACACTACTGCGTTACAGCAAAAAGTAATATGTTACTGTAATGTATTACTTTTGTAATGCGTTACTCCCAACACTGTTCGTATTGAACCGTTCGGTACGAGGCTTTCGGTTCGGTTTTCGGTACGCATTTTTGAACCGAAGGGTTCGTTCGGTTCATTTTTCCTGCCGACCAACATTTCATTATTCAAATGTAGGCGCGTTGCGCGTGGCAAGCGCATTCATAATGTAAGAGACGCTGGCGTGACCACAACATTGCCCAACATCAAATGGCAAATGTAATGTAAGCGGAAATGAAACTGAGCTGCTCGTTATTGTGTGGTTGTCTGGATGATGGACCGTTTATCAGTTTGGACCAATGCAGCGCGGGCCGATCTTGATCAGCACTTTTACCACACAGACAAATCCAGTAAAGAGAACATTTGAATTCGCCACTGAAGTTAACATCGCTGCGAGAGTGAGAAACATTCACATTTTTCCATTATTAACGGATCAAACAGCGCGGACTTGGAAACCAGGAAGAAACATTGTGCCATGAATGAACTATCCAGTGTCCACAGATCAGCAACATTCACCATGGATTTACTGTATAACACTACTATCTGTAAGTTTGGCATGCAGCCATATGGAATGACAGCGAAGATGGGCTTTGCTTAACTTGCATCCTCCAAATCACCCTCCCTGAGAAAGTGGAGTTCTTTGATGGAGTTCACAAATAGTGTGGAGATACATTTTTTCAGTTCTCAGTGCATGAGTTATGCTCTGAACAAATTACCCAAAGTATAGACTGAAATTTGTGACAGATTCATTTGCTGCCTAGTTACAAATAATAAAGAATTTAAAATATAAATTGCACACTTCTATATTGCACATACGCACAGAGAATGTAATTTAAGGTACAATAAGATACAGCCTACTGCATTTGCTATAATTAGCAGAAACGATTCTAACATTTGTCCTTGTGAAAAATAAATGTATGACAAGGTATTTAAAATACACTTATTTTATCCTAAGTATATTACAACTATGTTTACATATATATAAATAATCTGCAATTGCACTTTTAATATACTAAGTTGGTATAAAGTCTGCTAAATTCGAACAACTAATTTGGTACTTAATGCACTTTAGTTATCCAGAAATAGTCCGACTAAAGATATACTTAGGCATATTTGATTGTGCTAAAGTGGGACTACTGCAGGTATACTTTAGGTATACTTTAAATGTATGCATTTAAAGACTGATATTATACAGAGAACATACTATCCTTACTAATAGTGGTTAAACACATAGAAATGTGCTTTGTCCACTAAAGAAGCACTCCAAATAAATCTTTTTTTTTCTGGTCACTTCATTTTAAGATGTTCCCTTTACAGTGATAAATAGCATAACATTAACTTTTTTTAGCCAATATCTAATTATAATAATAGTACATTTAAGTATTAAGCAATACCAATTAACTACATACTATAATATGGTTAGGGTTAAGATTAGGTTGGGTTTTGGGGTTAATTGCATGTAATTATTTATAATTTATAGTTATTACTATAATAGCTACATGTAATGTGTATCACCCCTCTCCATTACGGTGTGATGACTCCTATCTTCAACCAGATGGAACTTGATAAATATTCTGAATGTTCCAATCCAATTTGACCTCTGACCTGTAATGCTACTTAAATCATACGCATACACTGTTCGTTTGTTTGGCCCTCCGAGACCGACTAAGCCTGGTTTCTTCCAAAGTTATTTTCTCCATTATGCAACCTGATGACGTTTTGGTTCCTTGCCACTGTTGCCTTTGTCACCTTTGGCTTGTGGCTTGCTTAGTTGGGGACACTTAATATTTAACAATATTATTGAGCTGACTGCATTGACACTATTATATGAGAACCGAACTGAGGTGGGCAATGACATCAATGTTTTCTCCAGGGCGGCTGTATTGATAAATGTACTAAATTAATAACTTTTTTCATAACACAAATTAAAAAAATCACTGAACTTACTTAAACTGGACTTTGACTCTATTTTCTTCTAGATCTGCTGTACAGAAGAAACTAACTTTGTTGCATTAATTTCCATTTTATCACTGTAAAGCTGCTATTTGTATTTGTATTGTAAAATTGTATTGTAAAAAATTTGTTATATGCAAAAAGGTGTGATGCTCCTGTGTGATGCTCTGTGATGCTCCACTCAATATTTATACTTAATTTATACTTAATATACTTTAATTTATACTTCAAGGAGTAGTTCAATTAAAAAAAAAAAAAGAAAGAAAAAACTTTTGCTGATAATTTACTCAAACCCATGTCATCCAAGATGTCCACGTCTTTCTTTCTTCAGTCGAAACGAAATGAAGGTTTTTGATGAAAACATTCCAGGATTTTCTCCATATAATGGACTTCATTGGGAACCAAACGGTTCAAGGTCCAAATGAGTGTTTCAGTGCAGCTTCAAAGGGCTTTAAACGACACCAGACAATGAATAAGGGTCTTATCTAGGACTTATCTAGTCATGACTCGAAAAAGGTCATTTTGATGAACGGGTTTGAACAGGAGAGTCACGAACGCTCATCACAGAACAGAGCAAGGTGAGCATTTGTGCTTATAAAACTTAAACTTTTATTTATTTATTAAAATGATTATTTGTTTTATTTATTTATTTTTTATTTATTTATTTTTAAAATGACCGATGGTTTTGCTAGATAAGACCCTTATTCATTGTCTGGTGTCATTTAAAGCC